>VMDO01011950.1:10704-45430 GCA_007922755.1 Pedetes capensis | reverse complement strand
GATTGCCAGGTCCTTCTCCCAAGCCTACAGCTTTTGGTGTTCCCAGGCGGTCTCCCATCCAGGTACTAACCAGGCCTGACCCTGCTTAGCTTTGGAGATCTGACGGGATCGGATGCCACAGGGCTACAGCTGCAGGCCCCTTTACCAACATGTCTCTTAAAATTTTGATTTCTCTAGTTTTAATGAACCTAGTATATTCTAACTCTTTCCTATACTGGACACAACAATATGCTAGAAATATTAACAAAGATAACTATTGGATCTGTGGATTATTGCTGGTTTCTAGCACTTCTGGTCTACACTTATAGGGTAATGACTAGAACAACTCCAACAACTCACTGAGGAGAAATGACAAAAATCCTCCAACCTTCAAGTAGCTACAAATTTCAATCTTTCCCTGTGGCCTATTTGCCAACCTGGCCATAGAAAGAATTTGTCTTTAACAGAGACTAACTCCCATGCAATGGGCTGGGGTTTAGCTCAGTTGGTAGAGTGATGCTCTATGCTCTTTGAGGCCCTGGGTTCAATCCCCAGCACTGCAAAAATGGGAGAAGAATGTGGCAATCCATTCCCCAGGCAATCCCCAAACAACCAGCCATCAAAAGTACTATGGGGGTCACTATGAATTGGACATGACTTGATGGTACCTAATAACAACATGCCACTGAAAAGCCTATGAACAGCAGAGAAGCACTGACATAGTGCTGGGCCTGGCACAGTGTTGGGGAGTATTTCCATCTGTTGTACATAGGGTCACTATGAGTCAGACCCTGGCTCAATGGCACCTAACAACAAACAACAACTCCCAGGCATGGTCTGTGGCTAAGCTCCAAATGAATGGCTCTACTCCATGATGACTTAGGACTTCACCAGGTAACCTTAGATATAAGGAAGGATATTTTCAAGTTAGCGACAGATTCATATGGATCATGCCTATCATAAAGCAGCTCAGTTAGCTGGCTCCCTTTTGTTGGGAACAAAGAAACCATTCACTTGACCAATATAAAAATTCTACTCAGCAGTTAGGATGGATTCCTGCCACTAACTAATTCAACCATAATATTGAGGGAAATTGACGGGATTGCTACCGATTGGAAATGGAGGCCTGGTATTAGATGATTTGCTCCTGCTGGCACCAAATGGCTCTGTGGTAGCAAACTCTGGCTTTTGTTACCCCCAGGATGGATTGGATGCACCTCAGGATATCCTTGGGTACAGGGACCCTGGGTGAAATGTATAGGTCATCCTGTGAACCTTCCCACTTTACAACATAGATGGACAAGATCTGTTTTTCACTGGCATGATTATTTGGCTTCTGTTTGTATTCCTTCTCTAGGATTAAAAGATGTTTTCTGGCATATTGAATCTCTAAATTGACCCAAAAGGCCTTAAATGATATGATACAGGGGATTTTTCTCCTTAACACAGAAGTCCAAATGATGAAAAAGATCTGTTCTACTAAATCAAATGGCCCTTGATAGTTTGACAACAGCACAAGAGGAACCTGTGTGATTATTAAAGTAAAAGGTTGTAAATATGTACCTGATAACAGAAAGTATGTCTTCAGTCCTCAAAGATTTACATGTTGTTTTTAAGTGCTGTTGAGTTGGGGCCAACTCATAGTGACCCTATGACCAGCAGATGGAACACTACCTGACACTGTGCCATGCACACAATCTTTTTCATGCTTAAGCCCATTGTTGCAGCCACTGTGTCGATGTATCTAGTAGAAGGTCTTCCTTTTTTTTCACTGACCTACCAGTGTCTCAAACATTACAGCTTTATCCAGGGATTGCTCCCTCCTGTCAACATGTCCAAAATATGTGAGATGCAGTCTAGTTACCTTTGTTTCCAAGGAACACTCTAGTTGCTCTTTTTCTAGGATAGATCTGTTGGTTCTTTTTTTGTCCATGGTATATTCAATATTGGTCTCCAACACCATAATTCAAAAGCATCAATTCTTCTTCTGTCTCCCTTATTCACTGCCCAGCTTTCAAAAGCATATGATGCAACTGAAAACACCATGATATGAGTCAGGTGGACCTTCATCTTCAATATGACATCTTAACTTTTCAATACTTTAAAAAGGTATTTTGCAACAGCTTTTCCCAATGCAATGTGTCTTGGTTTCTTGACTGCTGCTTCTGTGGGTATTGATTGTAGAACCAAGTAAAGCAAAATCTTGGACAACCTCAATCTTTTCTCCATGTATCATGAACTTACACACTGATTCAGTTGTAAGGATTTTTGTGTTCTTGATGTTGAGGCTTAATCCATACTGAAGATTATGTTCTTTGATCTTCATCAGGAAATGTTTCAAATCCTTTTCACTTTTGGCAAACAAAGTTATTTCATCTGCATACCACAAGTTGTTAATGAATCTTCCTCCTATACGGCACCTAACAATCCTTATGCCACATTCTTCTTCATAAAGTCCAGCTTCTTGGATTATTTGCTCAGCATAGAGATTGAAGAGGTATGGTGAAAGGAACAGCCCTGATACACATCTTCCTTGACTTTCAACCAAGCAGTGTTTCCTTGTTTTGTTCAAATGACTCCCTCCTGGTCCATGTATAGATTTCTCAGAAGTACAATTAAGTGCTCTGGTATTCCCATTCTTTGCAATGTTATCTGTGATTTGTTGTGATCCATACAGTCAAATGCCTTTGCATAGTCAATGAAACATAGATAGACATCTTTCTGGTATCCTCTGCTCTCAGCAAAAATCCATCTGACTTCAGTAATGATGTCCCTGCTTCTACACCCTCTTCTTAATCTGACTTGATTTTCTGGCAGTTCCCTGTCAATATACTACTGCAGTCACTTTTGAATGATCTTTAGCAAAATTTTACTTGCATGTGATGTTAATGATATTGTTTGATAATTTCTGCATTTCGTTAGTTCCCATTCTTGGGAATAGCCACAAATATGGTGCAAATTCTTGAGCCTTGTGTTTTTACCAATGACTTTAAAGCATCTTCTACTTTTTCTGTCAGTACAATTGGTTCCTGACCATATACTACCTCTTGAAATGGTTGATCATCCATCAATTTTTTGACATAATGACTCTGTGTATTCCTTCCATCTTCTTTTGATGTTTTCTGCATCATTTAATATTTTCCCTGTAGAATCCTTCGCCATTTCCACTCAAGGTTTGAATTTTTTTTTAATTCTTTAAGCTTGAGAAAAACAGCCTGTTCTTCCCTTTTGCTTTTTTATCCCCAGCTCTTTGCACATATCATTATAATATTTGATTTTGTCTTCTCAATCTGCCCTTTGAAATCTTCTGTTCACTTCTTTAATTTAGAATTTGTCTTTGCTCCTCCCTGTAATCCTGTGCTTCTTTGGGAATGTTACAAACAGGAGGGACCAAGTTTACAATCAACATATGTACAGACAGCTTCCTTGTAAGAACCTCTTTGGCCATTTAAGCATATACATCCTAATAGCACCCCTTCCTTATCTGTAAACCTAAATAATACACCTCCTAAGCTGCCCTATGGTCTAACTTCCTAGATAAAAAGAATGCCAAAAGTTTCCCACCCTGGGAAATTCATTCACAGAGTGGGAAGGTAGGCAGAACCAGCTCATTGTTCTTTCTTAGCACTTTGAATTGGATTGTAAATTACATCCTTTTTGGAGCAATGCATCTTCAAAAGGCACAAAATCACATGTATACCCATTACTTCCCTTTCTCTAGATCCTGTGTTCCCTCTGAAATGCATACTATCCCTTTCCCTTACCTAATAAACTTAAAACTGCTTCACTCTCTCTCGCCCTAAAATTCTTTTTAGGGACTGAGCCAAGAACCTGGCATCTTCCCTAAGTGGAGATCCTGAGATGGGAAACTCCTCAGGGCATGTGTTAATGTCTGAATACAGGATCTCTTTCTACTCACCAGTAACAGCTGTACATTAGGAAAATGCATGGAGATGAAGACAGGTCCATCTAGAAGGGTTGTGCAGGATTTGTGCAGGAAATTGAAGTAAGAATTAGTGGAGGAAGGGGCTAGAACACTTGCTTGGTGTATGCTACACCCTGCCTTTGATCCCCAGCACTGAAAAAAAAAAAATTATTGAGGGGAAGAAGAGTGCAGAGAGATGACTGAGTGCTGACTTGGGAGGGTAGAGTTTAATGTGGGGCAGCTGTTCCTGCTTAGTGGGTCCCAAGTAGTGGAGGACTCAGGGAGGGACTGAGGCTGGGAGTAACCCAGGCTCTTAAACAGCAACTAAAGAGGGAGGAACTTGGGATGAATTGAATGGGGCTCCATGTACCAGGCTCTTTGCCCCAGAAATCACCCACCCCGAAGGCTGTCTTCTGTCACCCCAGGTGAGTGCAGGATAAAGGGAGATGGGATTTCAGGCCAGCGCGTTGCCCTGATGAAAACAAGAACTCTAACTAGCACATCCTAAGAGCAGTTGTTACTAGCTTTTAGGGTGAAACCCCAATTCCCAGATTTAGGCTCTGCCACCCCGTCCCCAATACACCAATTAAAGAGACATGATGAAAAACAGAGAAAGGAAATTTAATCAATGTGCCCATTGGAAAGAGGAAAAGGTGACCCCGAGTGTGTCTTTGGGAAACTTACATGAACTTCAGTTTTAAATAGAGGAAAAGTTGGCATAATTAAGCGGTCTTTCAGTTCTGGTATTGCAAGGTGATTCCAGGAAGCTTTCTGTTATCATTGGAGGGTGTTATTTGGGGTTCCTTGTCATATCAATTGCAGCTTTCTGGATCTGAACTGGCTGTGGTTTTAGGACAAGGGCTGGAGACCTTCAGATGCCTTTTAGGGGTCTGCAATGCTATATAGTAATGGCAGTATAAGTGTCCCTTACATTTCCCTCCTATTTTTACATACCTCTCAAGCTTGAGAGAAAAAAAAATAGACCAGCAACAGTTAGAATTACATTTACTTTATGATATTGACAGAGTTAAAGCTTTACATTTCCTAAATAACCTAACGTGTGTGGCTGAGGCTGGAGGGGCCAGAGGTTGGCACCTTCAGGGAGAGTGCTCCGATCTGCCAATTTCCCTTTCTGTAAGCGGGAATGCTGATAGCTTTATTACCACTATACTAGGCCTAGCCAAGCTGTATAATCTTGGCCCATGTTGTTGCAATGGTTATGGGGCCAAGGTTCCTGGAGGTCACTTTAGGTGTCCTGTTTCTGAATAGCCAAAGTAGCAACCATCATATCTGGCCCATGTCCAGCCTGCAGAAACCATCTACATTATATTCCACCCCATCCTCTGGCTCTTACACAAGTAGGTGACCCACTTCTTTCACAGAGCTTGAAAGAGCCAGGATCAGACCTGTGCTCTAGGCGATAGCAGAAGCAAAGAGGGCTTTCAGAGTGCCCTTATTCGACAGTACCAACTCTGGTCCTCTGTGTATGACTCTCTCTGAGTGGTGGGTTCACTGAATGTCTACCACCTACACCAGTGAAAGCTCTGTGGTTCCTCAGAGCCTTTCATCTACTCTCCCTGCAGGCTGTCATTTCATTCAGCCCTCAGGTCTCTCTGATATTCCGCCTTGAGACCTGCACACTCTGGCTGTATTGAGTCATAGTGAGCCTACTGCTGAGCACAATCCGAGTTGGAGGAACTTGAGGGCTTTTGACTATACCATTGGCCCCAACTTTTCTTTGTACTGAGGTGGTACATCCCCAAATGTCAAAACGTGTCCTCTGGATGTCAATAGGCATCCAGTGTATGTGTGTGTGTCTGTGTGTGTAGGGGGGTTGTTTGTACCTAAAAAGGAAACATTGGAAATTGCATATACTTAGAACTTTTTCAAATTTCAGGACATTTCAGAGACTTTACTATGGAGCACACAAAGTGAATTTCTAAGAGGGAGAATAGAACTGTGGCATTCAGGAGGGTATGAGGAGTGCTGTGTGCTCTGGGGAGATAGAGGGTGATTGTTAGGTGAGCTCCCTGTCCTACCTGTTATTGTTGGGCCTCTGGTATGCATCATGAGGACAGGCATGGAACAGCGCTTCATAATTACTGGTTAAATTAATGACCGTCATGATCTCACCCTGTACCCTGTGCCACTGGCCCTTCTGTTCTTGTGAGGCTAAAGTAGTGGATACTAAGATTTACCTCCAGATCCCAAGGCATGAGCCAGTGATATGACTTCTCTTTGTGGTCTGATAGGATCAGTGATTGTTCATGATGGATTTTCATTTTGTACATAGTCTTGTCTCTTTTACGTTTCTCCCCACCCTTTTTTCCTTCCATCGTGGGTTACTTCTGTGTCTCTTGTGTTTTAGGTTTGCCTCAGTTATTTGGCAATTCTTGGCACTTGGCTTAGATTTCACAGTGATTGTGCACTCTGTGCTGGAGGTGGGGGGAGCCTGCTGTGCAAGGTCTGCTGGGCAATTTCATTGGAAAACCTCCAGGGTGGGGTCTTTGGGTATTTCCAATCTCTTGCCAGTGTTCCTACAGTGCAGCCAGCACCATTCTGGATATTCCATCCAAGTGATGGAGACTCTCACATCATCACCACCCTGTCCAGTGTATGGTCCTGGTCTGGACACCCTGTCTTTAACGCTGGCCGAGAATAAATCTGTAGTTTTCCACAAAGTATGGATGGGCTAGTGTCCCATCCATATGGACCAGAGCAGGGAACCTGAGGCCGAATTACTGCTGAGATGAACTTTCTAATTTGTCCTAATTTTCAGCCTTCTTTTCTTACACCTCCAGAAGCACCTTCTTTGGCCAGTTCCCAGACTCTGAGAAGGTTCTGCAGGGAATACATTCTACTCACTGGGTTACCCCAATTCCTGGTATGGGATTTAGATGTCCCATGTTGGCTAAGTTGGTTACTGTTAGGTAGCTAGCTTAGGCATTAGCAGGCAATTGGGAGAAAAGGGGGATTGAAAATGGCTCCCACCATTCTGCCATGATGTAGCAGCCACATGCCTCTCTGAGGACATGGGAAGGACATTTCCAAGTGGGTCCCAATCCCTACCCAAGCCCTTGAGCTATTTACCATACAAAGACCCTAGGCCCACATCACACTGGGGACCCAGAGCTGGGCACCCAGGGCTGATGTCACACTGGGCATGCCCTAGTTTGAATAAAACTAGAGGATACATGCCTCTAGACTCTCTTCTCCCACAAGCTCTCTCTTCTTCCACTCCTCATTCTATGTTCTTCCTCTCCATTCTTCTTTTCTCTCTCAGGGCATGCTGTGTACTTCTCTCTCTTCTCTCCATCCCACCATCTTCTCTGTCTATCCAAGGCACTTTTCCTTCTAAAAGTCTGCTTAGCTCTCCTGTTCTGTCTTTACCTTCCCCTGGGGAACAGAAACCTTGTGCCAAGTCAACCAGGGAATGTAGATTTTTCCAGGTTCTTTTCCAGATCTACCTAAGCTTCTCAAGGTACTTCATATTTTCTAGTAATTATTCCTTAAAGGTATATTATCTTAAATAAGCATATTCTATATTCTCTATTAAAGATCATTCAGAAGCGACTACAGCAGTATATAGACAGGGAATTACCAGAAAATCAAGCGGGATTCAGAAGAGGGTGGGGAACCAGGGACATCATTGCTGATGTCAGGTGGATATTAGCTGAAAGCAGAGACTATCAGAAAGATGTCTATCTATGTTTTATTGACTATGCAAAGGCATTTGATTGTGTGGATCATAACAAATTATGGATAACACTTCGGAAAATGGGAATACCAGAACACCTAATTGTGCTCATGAGAAATCTGTACATGAACCGGGAGGCAGTTGTCGAATAGAACAAGGAAACACTGGTTTAAAGTTGAGAAAGGTGTGCATCAGGGCTGTATACTTTCACCCTATCTCTTCCATTTATACGCTGAGCAAATAATCCGAGAAGCTGGACTTTATGAGGAAGAATGTGGCATCAAGATTGGAGGCAGACTCATTAACAACCTGCATTATGCAGATGACAAAACTCTGCTTGCTGAAAGTGAAGAGGATTTAAAACATTTACTGATGAAGATCAAAGATCATAGCCTTCAACATGGGTTACGACTAAACATCAACAAAACAAAAATCCTTACAACTGGGTCAGCACGCAACTTCACAATAAATGGAGAAAAGATTGAGGTTGTCCAAGATTTTGCTTTGCTTGGCTCTATAATCAACACCCGTAGAAGCAGCAGTCAAGTAATCAGAAGACACATTGCTCTAGGAAAAGCTGTGGCAAAAGATCTCTTTAGAGTATTGAAAAGCAAAGATGTTACATTGAAGACGAAGATGCGTCTGACTCATGCCATGGTATTTTCAGTCGCATCAAATGGTTGTGAAAACTGGACATTGAACAAGAGAGACAGAAAAAGAATTGATGCTTTTGAATTGTGGTGCTGGAGACGTCTATTGAATATAGCATGGACTGCCAAAAGAACCAACAGATCTGTCCTAGAAGAAGTACAACCAGAGTGCTCCTTGGAAGCAAGAATAGCCACACTGCGTCTTACATATTTTGGACATGTAGTCAGGAGAGATCAATCCCTGGAGAAGGACATCATGTTTGGGAGAGTGGCAGGTCAACGCAAAAGAGGAAAACCCTCCACCAGATGGATTGACACAGTGTCTGCAACAATGGGCTTAAACATAAATAAGATGGTTTGCCTGGCACAGAATCGGCAAGTGTTTTGATCTGCTGTACATAAGGTCGCTATGAGTTGGACTCGATTCGACGGCACCTAACAACAACAATATTCTCTACTATAACTCTATGTCAGATAAATTATTTCATACACCAAATTGAAGGACTGAGGTTTTGCTGCCAGATTCTTGGAACTGTGCTTGGATCCACTTGCCAGCGCTCCCTACATCTCCCTGATAACACTTAGCACCCATCCTTCTGCTTCCCTGTTCTCCTTAGGCCTTGTGTGTTTGCATCTTTTTCAAATCCATCACCATTGCGTGATGGAGATTATGAAGCAGAGAGAGAAAACTGAAAGTACTTTGAGAGACTCAGGAGTTGGGTAACAAAAAATGTATTGCTATAGCAATGCTAGCCCACAGAAATGGGTCCTCTCAGGACTGACCCCGAACCCCAGTTCTCCTGGGGTTATATAGTTTATAGGGTGGGGGTTGTCAGCCAAAACCTCATGTGCACTGCCTACATAATCATCTGTAGGTGGGTTAAGCTAGTTACCATGGAAACAGGCAGGTAACATCTACATGATACAAGAAATCAGGAAGCAACCATCAGGGTGGAGAGTAGACAACAGACTGAGTTTAGCAATTGTAAGAAATCAGGAAGTGGATTATAGGGCAGAGAGTACATTCAACAGACTGTGTTTAGCAGTTGTAAGAAATTGGGAAGTAGCTTACAGAGTAGAGATAGGCAGATAAGAAACAAGGAGACAGGAGGTGACCTACAGGATGGAATGTATAAGTTTTAAATAAGGAACATTAAGTTCTAGTAATTACATTTTAAGTAACCATTATAACATCTTAACTTTTGATTTAAATTTTTCTGCACCAATGCGACTGGTCTGCTTACCTGGTCACCCTTCACCAGAGGCCTTGGTCCTCTCCTGGCCACTCCTGCTAATTCTGCCCCAGCTCGCATTTCCACCGTCTCCTGCCTGGACAACAGAGACAGCATTTCGACTCATTCTCTTTTCAAATTTGCCACCCTTCACCCCATTCTCCAAACTGCAGTCTGAATGCTGTAAGACAGAAGAGATCACAACAGATGCCTGCCCTCTCTCTGACCTTGCCACTGATCTTAGCAGCAAATGTCTTTTTTTTTTTTCTTTACAATTCTTGGGGATTGAACCCAGGGCCTCCTGCATGCTTGCCTACCACTGAGCTGCATCTCCAGCCCATTTTTTATTTTTTATCCTGAGACAGGGTCTCACTAAGTGACATAGGCTGTGAACCTGTGATCCTCCAGAGTCCCTGGGATTACAGGCTTGGGCCACAGTGCCCAGCTAGCGGCAAACCTGTTGGCTGGGGTTGGTAACCCACGTGATTCCCTGACTACTGAAGCTCTTCCTGTCTGCAGGGTCTTGCTCATCCTCCTCCCTGTGCCTTGGATGGCTTTTCTGCAATTGCTCACCAGATTAGCTTTACTAAACCTCTGAAAATAAACCAAGGTGCCACATCCTCCTGGTAAGGCACCTCCTAATTGCCCAGAGAGAAAGCTAGGGTGGGGCAGCCTGGGAGGCTGGGAGAGAAAAGGGGAAGGGGGGAGCTGAAGCAGGAAAAAGGGAAAAGTTCATGGTGATTTTGCATCAAAAGAGAGGAGGCTGTGCTGCTGTGTACTTAGGCATAACTGTAGGGAGAATGGATTCAGCCACAGGCAAATGGGCAAAGGAGAGGAGAATAAAGCCTCCCCTGTCTGCAAACATGCTGAGAATTTTATTTTATTTTGCTTTGTTTTATTTTATTTACTTTGTAATATTGGAAATGGAACCCAGGGCGCTGCACATGCTCTATCACTGAGTCACATCCCCAGCCTGGTTGAGAACATCTCTTTTTTTCATTTTATTTTCAAAATTTTATTTACATGGTATCCTCAGCATGTTTCCCCTTAACTATTTTTTTACCATCAGATAAAATCCCAATGCTTAAAATCAGATATTTTATATTATGTCACAAATAAGTATGGAAGGAAGTTTAGTCATTTGGGGGAAAATCTTTCATAATTCTACAAACACTGAGGCCAGGGGCAGTGGCACATACCTGTAATCCCAGCAACTTGAAAGGCAGAGGGAGGAGGATCGCAAGTTTGAGAGCAGAGCCAGCCTGCATAGCTTAGTGAAACTCTGACTTGAAAGAAAAAATAAAAAGGGGTTGGGAGTGCAGCTCAGTTGGAGAGCACTTGCAAAATATGTGCAAGGCCCTGAGGTCAGCTCCCAAGGAACACACACCCAAAAAAAATTCTACAAACAGGGAATATTTACAATATTCCTTTATATACATATAAAGGAATATGGCTTCATATTTAAATGTAAAAAATAGTTTAAATCATATTTGGTTATAGAACATTCTAAAATTCAAACTAATGAAAAAATCCACAAACACTGATAACATTTGGGACAATCAACAGCAACAGGTTTTTAATAGTCATGCAATATGTCCAGTAATGTTATACCCAACACATACTGTACACACCAGATCTATAAATTTAAACCTATGATTGATCTCTTTAAATCACGGTCAAATGTAAATACAATTTTACCATTCCTAGACTGAAACAATGTTTTGTGGCAACCTATGAAACAAGAAAACAAATTGTGAAAATACAGACCTTTTTTTTTTTAATTACAGGAAAATATTGGGATGGATATTAAGCTGTTTTACTGGTAAAAGGAAAGGAAGAACCAGAAGTCTAGAGGTTTGAATATCAGTCTATTAAACCTAATAACAGTAAGAGAATATTCAGAGGAAAGAACTACATTCATTCATAATCCCATCTCTCTAGTGTAATCTTTTTTCTTCTTTTGTTTTTATGTCTGTTTTCCCTTCCATTCTTTGGCTATTGTAACTGCAGGCATTTTTACATGGGATTCCTCATAGGGTGCAAGTGATTTTGTGGTTTGCTTTTATGAGATGGTACATAGTTTTTGTAACTCTTATTGACCACCATCCTTTTTTTTTTTTTTTTTAAATAAGGGAGAGCTTTAGAAGTTTCTGATTATTCTTCTCATAACAAATTAAAGGCTAATGGCCCTTTGTCAAAAAGGCAGGTCCTTAGAATGGAACATTCAGTAGCTGTAGTTTGTCCCTTCAAATACTCCAGCAATGCAGCTCATGATTACACAAGTACATTTCAGAGATGGGAGTTGGAGTGGGAGAGAGGGGCAGCATTAAGCCAAGGAGGAGAGAAGCCGTCAGGAGCCAAGCCCATGACTGCAGACATATTCGGGTCACTTGTCTATTAGCTCAGCTAAGCTCTCTAAGAAGACAATGAAAACCAAAACAAAACTACAAACTGTACCAAGCTTTGGAGTCTGAAGAATTATTATGAAAAAGGATTAAAATATAGTAGTAAATGAGACAATATTGATGCCAAGATGGGGGAGGGGGCAAAATTAAAACTCATTAAGACACAAGAAGAAACTCTAGTCTAGGCTTGCTGTAGGCAAAAGGGCTTTTGCCAACGAATTACTCAAGGTGAAATGAGCTGAAAGAGGGAACCCTCTCTTGGCCTGGCAACAGTTCAGACATAGTTCAAACTTTCTCCCCAGGTAAGAGTATGATAAACAGTACCAAGGAAGCATGTCCTTTGTTACTTGAGTGCTTCGTATGTGGTACAAGGGCTTGGCATTAGTTCTCCTATTATAGTCTCAATCTTTAATAGTAATTCACAAAAAAGAACACTAGGAATGTAAACTTCCATTTACAAATTATATTAATAATAAACAAGTTCATGAAAAGTTTGTGGAACCCACGTGAATTCCTCTTTCGAGTTTATCTTTATCTTTTTCTTTTTTTTTTTTCTTTTTGAGACAGAGACTTACCATATAGCTCAGGCTGGCCCTGAATTCCTCATCTCTCTGCCTCAGCCTCCTGAGGGCTGGGATTTCAGGAATGTGACACCTAGCCTCTATTATTAGCTTTGTTTGTTTGAGATAGGGTCTTATCCTATAGCTCAGGCTATGCTTGTTGTTGTTGTTAGGTGCCATCGAGTCGGTATCCAACTCATATCGACCCTCATAGGGTTTTCAATGGCTGACTGTTTCGGGATTGCCTTGAGAGTGGATTACCTTGAGAGTGGATTGCCTTGAGAGTGGATTGCCAGGTCCTTCTCCCCTTTTTGCGGTGCTGGGAATTGAATTTGGGACCTCAGAGACTGCAGTGCAGGGCTCTGCAAACTGAGCTACATCCCAGCCCCAGGCTATGCTAGAACTCACTAAATAGACCAGGATGGGCTTGACCTTGAATTGAACTTGAATTGATCCTCCTGACTCTGCCTCCTGAGTACTGGGATTATAGGTATGTGCCACCACGCCCAGCTTGCCCCTTTCTAATATTTTAAGCAAAAAATTTAAATTGTATTAATCAAAGCATTTTATTGTTTGTTGTTGTTAGGTGCACTGGAGTTGAGTCCCGCCCTTTGTACAACAGAACAAAACACTCCCAGACACTGGGCCATGCCCGGCACTATGTCAGTGCTTCTCTGGTATTCATAGATGTTTCATTGGCTGATTGCTTCAGGATTGTTTTGAGAGTGGACTGCCAGGTCTTTCTTCCATTTTTTGCAGTGTTGGGGATCAAACCCAGGGCATCAGAATGCACAAAACAGCACTGTACCAACTGAGCTAAACCCCAGCTCTAAACCATGTGAGTACTTTTTATAGCACAAATGCAATGTCTCTTTAATTATACAAAGAAAAAAATAAAGCCCTTCCTTCAGGATGTTGATAATCTAGTGGTTTGATTATTATTTTATGCCTTGCTTTTATGAGGTGGTACACAGTTTTCATAATTATCTGTATTAACCATCATCTTCTTTTTGTAAGGGAGAGACTTAGAAGTTACTGATTATTTTTCTCATACCAAATTAAAGGCTAATGGTCCTTTGTCAGAAAGGCAAATCCTTGGAGTGGAAAATTCAGTAGCTGTACTTCATCCCCTCAAATACTCCAGAAATTCAGCTCATGATTACATAAGTACATCCTAGTATTTGCGTGTGATTTTAAAAAATTCTCAGCATGATTGCAGAGGAAGGAGAGTTTATTCTCCTATTCCTTGTCCATTTGCCTACTGTCCTGTGGCAAAGTCTATTTTCAGTACAAAATAGATCAACAGCTAGGAGTGGTGGCCCGTGCCTATAATCCCATCACTTTGGAGGTTGATGCAGAAGGATTGCAAATTCAATGTCGTTTGAGCCACACAGGGAGGTCAAGATCAGCCTGAGCTACAGAAAACCAAGTGCTAGGGGTGTAGCCCAGTGGCAGAGCACTTGCCTAGCATGGATTTGATCCCCAGCACCATGAAAAAAAGAGAAAATTAGATCCACACACATACAACCATAAGCAACCCAGTCTGGTGTGCCACAAAAGAGAGGGGAGATTTCCCAAGAACACAACACATCTGGAGCCTCTGTTCATGACCCTTCTTTCCCATTCTACCTGCCCCCATCATTTTCAGCTTTTTGCTATACATCAGCTTTTCCACGAAACATTCCTTAGATATTCCTCCTGCAGGGATCTCTTCTTTTCTTTCTTAAAATTTAATTTTCTTCCCAGGTTCTATATCTTCGGGGGGTTTTGTGACACAAATCAATACTTTATTATAGGCTGTTTTGGATGGACCTGTGCCATTTTATATGCATCAGTTCTGTCTTCCTAATTAATTAATTGGAAAGCAGCCAATAGGATGTTTCTGCCCGGTTCTGTATTTGGTGGTAGTGTTGTTAGGTGCTGTTGAGTTGGGTCCAACTCATAGTGACCCTCACAGGGTTTTCATTGGCTGATTGTTTGAAGATTGCTTTGGGAGTAGATTGCCACGTCCTTCTCCCATTCTCTACTCAGCAAAAACTACTAAAGTGCACAACTCTTTTGTAATTGCTCTTTTGAAAAACTTATTCAGAGGCATTCATCCATTTGACAAATGTCTATAGAACACCTACTATGTGAAGGCAGTGATGGGCTCTGGGAATATAAGGACAAATAAGACAGGTAGGTACAGTCTCTACCGTACACATCAACATCAGTTCTATTAAGAAAGCTTTTATTATTTTTTGTGGTTTCCCAGAAATTTCACATAATTTGGTCACACAAAATTTAGGTTACTTTGGAAAGATATTGTATCCTCCGAAGAAGTTTGAAGAATGCAAAGATTAACTATTTCCACACAACCTTGATCTCAGGTTGTAATGAAAACAAGTCTCAGGGATTTATTTCAAAAAGTAAAACAAAACAAAACGTTCATCAGCAAGCAGAACCCAAACCATTCATGCAACCTATTCCATGAGCTCCATGAAATCTCACCTTTTTGTCCTCTACCAGCTGACACGAAGGGTTCATTAAAAACAGATGTGATAACATTCCAGAAGCAAGACCCTCAGCCCTCTAGTAGGCATCAGACAACTAGAAACCAAAGACTGGAGAGTGGTCTATTGGGGGACCAATTTCCAAGTCCTGTCAATTTTTAAGCTATCGGCTTTATTAGATTCTGCTATCCTGATTGTGTGAAGGTGGGCTTATCTCGGGACGATTTTAGCTAATCTACATTTCTTGAGAATCTTTAAATTCACCTTGTGAGTGCAGCTCTTACATTTATTGTGATAGTTGATAAGCTACTAAATTCACCAAGCAAGTTCGGAGGCTGAGGCAGAAGGATTATGAGTTAGGGGCCAGAGGCTGGCTGTGTATACTGAGTGAAATCTATGTCAAGATAAAAAACTAAAAATGGAGCCGGGCTCGGTGGCACATGCCTGTAATCCCAGTGACTCAGGAGGCGGAGGCAGGAGGATTGCAATTTCGAGACCAGAGGCAGTCTGCGTAATTGAGAGAGACCCTGCCTCAAAAAGTAAAGAAATGGGCTGAGGGTGCAGCTCAGTGGTAGAGTGCTCTCAAGGTATGATGTAGGTCATAGCCAAGAGCTTGATGTAGGTCAAGGCCCTAGCTTCAATCTCCCAACACTGCTAAAAACAAAACAAAACAAAACAACACATATTTCACTTTATTCTCTTTTGTGGAACATTCCCCTCAGGTCCTCAAAATTGCCAAATGCTAATTTTTAGCACTACATTTCAGAGATAAGAGTTTCCCACTGGAAGCCAATGAAGGTTGCCCTAATACTGCAGTGGCAGAAGTGTTAATGGGAGAGCCAGACTGCCTGCCAGGTGAGATCAGACTTGGTTTTACTGGTGGGGCCCCTTTGACTCTCTTGTTGTTGTTGTTGTTAGGTGCCCTGGAGTCTACCGGACCCATAGAGACCCTCACAGGGTTTTCAATGGCTGATTGTTTCAGGATTGCCTTAGGAGTGAATTCCCACATCTTTTTCCCATTGACTCTCTTGTAGGAGGTCTAAACACTAGCCCCCTTTATGCACAAGAGATGTTCCAAGACCCCCAGAGGATGCCTGAAACTGCAGGTACTACTGAGCCCTGTGGTTTATATACTCTATTTTTTTCTTGTGCAAACATACCTGAGGCAAAGTTTAATTGATAAGTCATAATAAGAAATTAACAATAGTAAAACAATTACAGCAATATACTACAATAAAAGTTACATGAATGTGATCTCTCTCAGAATGTGATCTCCCTCAGAATATCACAGATCTCAGAATATCTCCTTACTGTGTATGTTGGGGTCCATACTGTCTATAGTTGATGGTGGATCCCTGAAACCTCAGAAAGCAAAACAATGGATAAAGGGGACCACTGAACTCATACTGGCCAAAATCACTAGCCAAAATCACAGCTGTTTAGATCAAGTCTTTCCTGGAATCTATGAGCATGTGGCTTAGTTGTTGATAGGTTGCCTTGTGAATGTGGGGAAAGAACAAAGAGAAAGAGATGGTCCCATAGGGCACTTTATCCAAGCTATGGAAAGGCCTAACGAATGTTCTGTTCTCAACAGAGGAGACAGGGTCTCTGCTTGAAAAGTTCTTCATATCTACCTTATTTTCTTGATTCTGTGGCAAGGTGTAATTGTAGTTGGCAGTGTATTTTCTTTCTTAATGTCACATAAAGATGCATCCTACAAAGAATAAACTCTTAGATGGTATGAAATATGAGAATTGCCCTTTTATTATTCTCCATTCAGATTTTAACTTATTCCTGAACCATCTCACACCATATGGCAATGTTCACACATGAAAGTTTTCTGAGGTTATATGCCAGGAAGGAGAATCCACTCTGGTCTTTTGAACAGACCCAGAGATTCTCCAATCTCTCCTTTAGCAGTGGCTTTACAAACCTTCTCTCAAGTGGGCTTTCTTCCACAGACAATGGAACTTTACAGGTTTCTTTACATTTTCACTACTCTCCCTTTAAAAGGGTCATGACCTACACTTAGCTCCAAATGTAGGAAATCAGTCGCTCAAGTGCACAAGAACACTTGGCAGTAAGTGGTCCCAATTCCACATCAGGCTGCACCAGCCCAAACTTCCTATCTTGCTTGTTGTCTTGGTTTTTAGTTATAACCAAGTGACATACACTTGTTAATGGGCTTTTACAGTGGATATGTGGTTTCACTGAAACAAAATTTAAGACATTGGAATGATATAGTCCCAGGACTTTTTCTATAAAGGAATTAGTAGCATAAAATTGTCCTGGCTAAGGGCCTTGCTATTTCCTTTCCCAATTCTTTATTTAAAAACTTTGGTTATGGATGAAGCATGACATAAAATAAGTTTACATAACACAGCCCATTCCACATAATCATACATTATGGCTGGTGATAAAAGAAAAATAAGCACTTTACATATGATGACTCTCTAGAAAGAATTTAAATTACAAACCTGAACTGAAACCTCTTGGCTTTTACTAGACTATGGAACTGATAATATCCAACTGGAATATATAAATTACTATGTTTACAGTCAGCACTTGACTCTTAATCAAATCAACATCTCAGATTAAGTAGCATGAGATCACTTTTAATAATTGGCAGGTGACATTTTCATATAAATACATATTATATTTATATATGTGTGTGTGTTTCAGAGAAGCATTTAGAATTTTCAAGTTGTGCCCTGTGTCTTACCAATTGAACAAGTAAAAAAGTAATTTTATCTTATGAAATGTTCAATTTGTGAAAAATTATAAGCCCTAAACAATAAAGTTGTATTCCATAATAGTGGCTTAGGAAAAACAAACACCCTCCTTCCATAGACTGGCTGGTGTTTGTTTTGCAGTGTGCTACGTGGGCAGCAGATTTTTCCCACTTTATAGATTACTCTCAACTATCCTTTGAGACAGGCTCATTACCCAGTTCTTGTGAGAAAACAAACTCAGAAATGGTAAATAACTTGCCCAATGTTCTAAAGTAATTTTCAGATTCTGTATTTTTTTTTTAATGTTTACCCCAAATATCATGAGTTTTCCACAAAAAACTATCAATGAGCAGGGTACCATAACACATGCTTGGAATCCCAGCAACTGGGGCAGGGTTGAGACCAGATGATCTTGAATTTGAAGTCAATTTAGTAAGACTCTCTCTCCAATTAAAATGCTTTAAAAAGGGGCTCAGTGGCGGAGCACTTCCCTAGCATGCATGAGGCCCTGGGTTCAACCCCACAATACTGGAAAAGAAAAAAAAAACAACAACAAAACAATGAATTCAATATGCTTTGTTTTTCCATAGTGCTGAGGATTGAACCTGGGACCTCAAACATGCTAGGCAAATGCTCTACCACTGAGCTATACCACCAGCACCAAATTGAATATGATAAATTTGTTAATATGACAAATGCTTTGATAGTGCTTTCTCTAGTTACTATCTTGGTGGTAAGGGCCCTTGAGTCATGTCCAACACATAGTGACCCTATGTACAAATACTTCCTGACACTGTGTCATGCTTGGAACTATGTCACTGCTTCTCTGCTATTCATAGGGTTTTTAATGGCTGAATGTTTCAGAAGTGGGCTGCCAGGTCCTTCTCCCTAGGCTAGGGCATCTGGTATTCCCAGGTAGTCTCCCATCCAAGTACTAATCAGGTACAACCCTGCTTAGCTTCCGAGATCTGACAGGATGGGATGCCAGGGTGGCACAGCTATAGCCCTAGTTAGTATAGGTGAGAATATAATCTGAAATGGACAATTTCATATGGCAGAACACCTGAGAGATAAAATATAGATAGCTGACAAGAAAAGACATGTTATGTAGTTAATTCATAGTTTCAAACACAATCATCATCCTAACTTGGTCTCCTAGATGCTGAAATCTGAAACTTCATAGCAAGGTTTCAAACAAAGATGTTTTGTTCAGTACATGTTTTTGTGGGATGATGTAACTATGCAGTACATATTAGTCAACAAATGCTGTACAGAGCTGACCAATGACTCATGAACTCAACTGTGAGAGCTCTTTCAAAATACTCATTTATAATTGCATGAGCCAAATACCTAATGGCTTATCACATTCCTTACACTATCTTGGCCACGTTCTAAGTAGATCAGGTTTTTTATTTTAATCTTTTTTATAATGCAATATGATAAAAAACCCAAAAAACCAAAAACCAAAAAAAAAAAAAAAAAAAAAACCTTAAAAAGACAAATTATAGACACATACTTTTAAAATACTTTTTGGTTATATAATAAAAATTTTCTAAATAAAATTTGAAGTTAGACTTTGAAAATAAAAATATCCATAGAGTAAAATAAACTCTGTCTCTTTTGTCTTCATCTCCACCAAGTAAATAAACTTTCACAGGTGATTATTTTGGTATTGGTTATAATCTTTGGCATTTGGGGCTTTTTCATCTTGTCTTTAAATATAAGATTAGCAATAATGCTACAGTGATTTTATTTTTCTATTTTGAGCTCCTAATATCAAACTAACCTTTTTTCACAGTTTGTTATAAAGGAGAAAAAAATATATTTTCTTGTAGACAACCTAATGAAGCAGAGACAAAAAATCCTTAGTTCTAAAACAAGATAATGACATTGATATTAGCCTAGGTTTTCCCTATCAGTTGTCAATGAATGATAATTTAAAACAATGGGTGGGCAATAGTTTCACCATTAAAAACATGTCTCTTATTTTTAGAAACTTCGTAAAACTGAATTCCACACTAAAGTGGTGTAACGTAAAACTTAATGCCGTCATTCTGACTTGCACATTAAATAAGAACGGTGCCTTGTTTAATCTCTGCAAAGAAATTTTTTATTCAGGAACGCCTCCATGTGTGGTCAAGTGACAGGTGTAGGCAATTTGTCAGGCCACCTGCTCTCCTCTGATGGTATCACTCTGAGAGCCCCTGGCTCATTATGTCACCAGCATTGTCATTAGATGGGTTCACTGTTTTGCATCCTCCCTGAAGGTGACCTTGGGGACCCGGTAGGAGGTCAAGAAAATAGGCCACCAAACCCTACGTAGACAGAGGTGTTGGTGTAGGAAACCGGGCAGGAGAGAGTCCAAGCTGCGAGGGAGGCTGAGCTCAGAGGCTTGCGAGGGGAGGAGGCCGAGAAGGCCCCGGAGGAGTGGTGGGACGCAGCAGGCTTATTTTCAACCTTGCAGCTTTACTTGGAGACATTTCAGCTGCACCCCGGCCTGTGGGCGGCCCGGGAGGAACGCACTTGCTCGCAAACCCCTGAGTCACTGGGGGCAAAGGGAGCAGCAGGGGGCGACTCTGGAACCAGCCCTGCTTCCTTTTATTCCGCCCCGCCCACGGATTCCCGCGCTTGGCTGGTTCCCCGGGAGTCGCCGTGGCAACGGACGCCGGGTTCCGGGCTGCGACTCAGCGATCCAGAGGCGATCCAGAGGCGGGAGGCGCACAGCCCAGCGGGCATGGCCGAGGCTTCGACCGAGGAGCGGCAGGACACGCCCGAGACACTGGGGTGCCGGAAGATCATCAAGAACCTCGAGGCAGCTATTGAACAATTCCAGTTCAGCCCCAGGTGACCCGCGGGGGGCGCAGACCCGGGCGCACCTCCTGGCTTTGATTTCTTAAATGTTACTACTACTGTACGACAGGAGCGCGGGGCTCCTGAGTTGGGCAAGTTACTTAACCTCTCTTTGCCTCAGGAATGTCAGCTGGAAGACAGCGACGAGGAACAAATAGCACCTGCTCCATAGACCACAGGGAAAGTTAAAAGAGTTCATTGGCGAAGTTTAGAAGCGGGGCACACGTAAATGGCATGAGGTCCTCTTAGTTCTTAGGCTGCTATGGCAAAATACCATACCTATGGCTTATAAGCCTGCAGCTGTAGCCCTGTGGCATCCGATCCCGTCAGATCTCGGAAGCTAAGCAGGGTCAGGCCTGGTTAGTACCTGGATGGGAGACCGCCTGGGAACACCAGAAGCTGTAGGCTTGGGGGAAGGACCTGGCAACCCCCTCCCAAAAATCAATCTGCCATTGAAAACCCTATGCACAGCAGAGAAGCACTGACAATAGTGTTTCCCCTGTTGTACAGAGGGTCGCTATGAGTCGGATACCGACTCGACGGCACCTCACAACAACAACAACAACATGGCTTATAAGCAATAGAAACTTCTCACGGTTCTGGAGGCTGGGAATTCCAAGATGAAGGCACTGGCTGATGTGGTGTCTGCTGATGGCCCCTTCCTCATTGACGGTGGAGGAGGAGAAGGAGAAGGGAGCAGCTTTTCCCCATTTCCCCCACTCCCGCCACCCTGTACCTCCTCCCACCTGGCTTTTATAAGAACACAATCCTATTCATAAGGGTCCCACCCTCATGACCTAATCACCTCCAAAGGCCTCACCTCCTGTACCATCGCCTTGGAAATTAGGATTTCAATGCGAATTTTCCCGGGACCCAAACACTCAGACCATGCATTTGCCAACATAATACTTATTTCATGATCCTTATTTTTAGTTCCTCCCTCTCACAATTCTTCTGTAGCCCTCGGCCCTAGTTTTGTTGTTTATTTGGAGAATGTGGAGCTGCTGTTTGTGGAAAAAATGTATTTTTCTTTCTAAAAACCTTTTTAAGTCAGTAAAAAGCAAGCACAAGGTTTGTTGCTGTGAGATTGCAGCTCATTAAGGCAGAGGCCTCTTGGGGCCAGGTAGGCTGTTTTAAGCACCACGTGAGGCTGCTCCAGGGTGAGAGAAAAGGGCCACACCTGCACTAGCCCAGCAGCAGGACTGACCCAGGTACACAGGCTTGCCAAACTCAGCTTCTCCAGCTCAGCTGTATTAAATGGGTATGTTTTTTAAAATAGGGCAGGTAAGGGGTAGGTACAGGTTGGTGGAGAGCACTTGCCTGGCACGCATGAGGCCTGGGGTTCAGCCCCAACCCCCCCTCCTCCGAAACCCCAAGCCCCCTCAAAAAAGTAAAAAAGAGGGTGGTCAGTGTGTGCACAGGCCTGGATTTCGTGGTGGCTGTAAAAAGTGCATATGGGAGGCAGCTCATGGCAAACAGCTGAGGCACACTGTGTCAAACTTGTCATGCAGGAATGATTTCTTGCCCTGAGTTCCTTGGCAGTCCACAGAAAGTAGCTCCCCAACAAAACACTTCAGCCATACTCAAGGGGCAGAATGACCTTACCAGGTGCTCGGTCAACGCAAAGCAACTGAACCAAAGAACCTGTGATTCTCATGTCAATTTCTCTTCAGGCAAGTGCTGGGGCTGGGCAGACCTGACTGGTGCCTGGTATGAGTTAGAGAGGCTTGAGAACTGACCAACTTCCAGGGATCTGAGATGCTGGGCTAGGTGCAGGGGAGACAGCAGTCCACATACCAGACGAAAACCTGACCTGGGTGAAGTTTACATTTTAGTCAGGAACCAATGTCAAACTAGATAGATAAATAAACTATATAATAAATTAGCGGTTAAGTGCTAAAGAAATAATCAGGGAGAGCAGAGGAAGCTGGATGTGGCTGGGGGAGTAAGGGTTGTCATTTTAGCTGATAACCATAGCTGATAATCATCAGCTATGGTGATCAGGGAGGGCTGAAGACCTGCAGGCTTGAGGGACGAGCCATCTAGATGTATCAGTGGCCAAAGTGTCTCAGGCAGAGAGAGCAGGAAGTGGTTAGAAGCATGCCTGGGTGTCCTTGGAAGAGCAAGGAGGCCAGTGTGGCTGGAACAGAGGTGGGTGGCAATCAGTGGAAGGGAGGGCAGAGAGGAGAAGATGGGCAGCCGATGGCAAAGAGAGGACTTCAACTACTCTTTTGAATGAGATGAGAAGCTAAAAGAGGACTGAGTCAGAGAATCGATATTATCTGACTTACCTGTCAGTGGGGTTACTCGGATTGCTGTTTTGATAATAGATTATAATGAGGACAAGGACAGAAACAGAGAAGCCAGTTAAAGGACCATTACATTAACCCTCCAGAAAGATGAGCACTGGGGGAAGCAATAGTTGGAAGTGCTGAGAGGCATGGTCTAATTCAAAGTGCATGTTGAAAACAGGACTAGGGGGATTTGCTAATGGATTGCCACAGCACAGAAAGGCTCCAAGGTTTCAGGCCTGGTTAACTGGAAGCATGGAAGTGTCATTAACTTTGTTGGGGAAGGTAATGAGGGGAATAAGTTTGTGAAGAATAGTGTAAGCTAACTACGGGACATGACATGCTGGCAGTGACTACAGGCATTTATTTAAGCTGTTAAATACGTAGTTCTTTACATAAGTCCGAAGTTCTGAAGAGAGGTCCAGCTTGATATATCCATTTGGGAATAATCAGTGCAAAGATGGTTGTTGTTGTTGTTGTTGTTGTTGTTAGGTGCCGTCCAGTCAGTATCCCACTCATAGCGACCCTCATAGGGTTTTCTATGGCTGACTGTTTCGGGATTGCCTTTGGAGTGGATTGCTAGGCCCTTCTCCCATTTTTGTGGAGCTGGGAATTGAACTCAGGTCCTCAGAGACTGCAGTGCAGCACTCTACCAACTGAGCTAAATCCCAGCCCAAAGATGGTAGGTTAGATGGTGAAATTTGGTAAGATCAGCCAAGAAGGGAGCATGCATACAGGACAGGCCTATAAACTATGGGGCGTGCTGAAGTCTGGTACTCTTTGAAGGGCAAATAAGAAAAGGAATAACGTTTTCCTTATATAACATTGAGCAGTACACCACAGTGAAAATTTAGCATATCTAATGCTATCTTCATTGACTAACTTGTTAATGAGCATTTGTTAGGATGGACTATTCTAGGATTCAGTGGGAAGTGTTGTTGTATTCTATTAATAAATATTCATGGTTTCATTTTCTATAATAAGTTAACATGTTAATTTTGTATCTAATTTATTAAAAAACATAATTGTTATCTTCCAGAGACTCTATTTTATGCATAACAACTAACCTGTTATTCAGAAATATGATTGCTAAGGATAGAAATAAGGACTATGTAGGAATTACTTAGCTAACTTCTTGTGATGTAGGTTTCCATTCTAGGCAGTGGGGTTATCAGCTAAAATTAGGGACATTTGGAACTTGAAGGGAGGCTGAAGAATGAATCTTCATATTTCTGAATAAACCAAATCTTTCTCAATCAGTCACATAAAAAGTGAGGACTGGGAGGGCCTACCAGAGATTCAGAGGAGGAATCTGTCCCCCTCCTGCCTTACGATTTTAGATGAGTTACTTATTCTCCTTGAACCTCAGTTTCCACATCTTCAAAACAATAAAGCTAGGAGCTGGGCGCCGTGGCGCACACTTGTAATCCCAGCGGCTCAGGAAGCAGAGGCAGGAGGATCACAAGTTCGACACCAGAGGCTGTCTGTGTAACTTAGCAAGATCCTGTCTCAAAAACTGAAAAAATGGGCTGGAGGTGTGGCTCAGTGGTCCAGTACTTGCAAAGCATGCAAGCGTGAGGCCCTGGGTTCAACCTCCAGGACCACACACACACACATACACACAGACACACGTACACACACACACACACACACACACACACACACACACACACAATGATAAAGCTAGTATCTCCCATATCAGATTCCTAGAAAGGTTACTGGAGGCTGGGATTTAGCTCAGTTGGTAGAGTGCTGCTCTGCAGTCTCTAAGGTCCTGAATTCGACTCCCAGCACTGCAAAAATGGGAGAAGGATGTGGCAATACACTCTGGAGGCAATCTTGAAACAATCAGCCATTGAAAACCCTGTAAGGGTCACTGTGAGTCAGATACAACTCTACGGCACCTAACAACAACAACATCAAGAAATATTATTGTAAGTGAAAGTGTGTGCTAATCCATATATCTTAACAAAGCTCATGGGACAAGTTAAGTACTCAATAAATATGTACTAATATTATTTTTAGATACCCCAGAGGAAGTATCTATAAAATTATTGGACTTCATTTTAATATATTAAATTGTGTTATTATAATATTACGGCAGCAGAAGGAATACCTGAAAACATTATTCCAAGTTTCTAAATCATATCCTGAAAGAACTATATGTCTATGATAAAAATTTTCCACACTCTAGAACTCTAGAAACCTACCACCCACAATAGGTTTTTAAAATTATTTTTTACCGTTACTGGGGAGTTGAACCTAGGGTCTCATGTATGATTTTGCAAGTGCTCTGCCACTTAGCTTCACCCCCCAGACCATTTTTTACTTTGTATTTTGAGACAGCCTCTCACTAAGTTATGCAGGCTGCTTCTGGCCTTGAACTTGTGATCCTCCTGCCTCTTCCTCCTGAGTTGTTGGGATTACAGAAGTACACCACTGCACCCAGCTCACAATAGGTCTTTTGATTAAAATAGGAGCAATGAAAGAACATACACATGCAAGCTTACTGAAAAATGAAGTTGGATAGTAAAAAGGAGCCACTTAGCATTGGGAGGGTAAAGGATTACATTTCTAGATTGGAAAGATAATCATTGAGGTCTGTTCAGTGTGCAGAAGTCAAGAACATAAAGAAACAGGTTAAATTCAGGTGGTGGTTTGTATTTATTATATTGATGTAGCATTCAGGGTAGGCAGGAGGCAGAAACCTCATCTGTTATTTAAACAGGTAATATTTCCTATTCCTTATCAGATCTTAAGAAGGATTTTTAACTAGTAAAAGGCTGGATGGTTGTTGTCCCTTGGTAATTGATCATGTCAGCCAGTAGAGTGATTCCTTTTTCTGAGTTTGATCACAGAATGGCCAGTTATCAGTCTCATCTAATTCAGTGGAATCACAGTTGTGTCTTCCTGTGGAAGCATTCTCCCCTTGAAAACCAGGGCCTCCAAATCAACAGTTCATAAAGTTCCTGAGATAGGGAGCAATAATTTTGGGAGTGTGTTATTAGGTATAATAGTAAGAAGACCTCTTCCACTTCTACCCCTTGAGTCCTAGACGTATGCCTCCTAGAGAGAGAGCACCATATGCTGATTCAGAGCATATACTGCATCCTGTAAGGCAGAATTACATCCCTTTATGGATTTGTCTCTCAGCTCTCATAATTGAATCTTCAGTAGGCTATTCCACTTTTCTATTAGGTCACCCACTTATGGGTGATGAGTTATATGATGTTGTTAGATGCTGCTGGCTTGGGTCTGACTCAAAGACCCTATGTACCACAGAATGAAACACTACTCAACACTGTGCCATGCCTGGCACTATTGTCTATGCTTCTCTGCTATTCATAGGGTTTTCAATGCCTGATTGTTCCTGAAGTGGGCTGCTGGGTCCTTCTCCCATTTTTGCAGTGCTGGGGATCAAACCCAGGGCCTCAGAGCGCACAGAGCAAGTACTCTGAAGCCCATGAGTTATATGATAAGAGCTGTTATTTCCCTGGGCATGAGACCATTGGTGCACTTCTTTTGCTATGAAATAGGTTACTTGGTCAGAAGTGATGTTGTGCAGAGTGCTATAATGGTGGAGAAGATGTTCTATACATGGTTCTTGTGATTCTGGCAGATACATTATGGGCAGGGAGTAAAAATTCATATCTAGAATGTGTCTATCCCTGTGATGATGGTGGAAGAGATTGAATGTTATCAGCCTGCCACTAGGTGTCTGCTTATCCCCTCTGCTTAATACTATCACGTTGGGGGCTCAATATTGATCTCTACTGTTGGCCAGTGAGGCACTCTGCACATTTGCTGGGTGGCCAGGCTAGCCTTGATAAGGGAAATCCATGTTTTATACTCCATTTCTGCTAACATGACCATTTTGCTCAAAGGCCATTGTGCAAGCACTGGGATGGCTGGAGAAAGAAACCAACTCACACCCACGGTGTTTGTCATCTTGCCTACCTTGAATATTGAACATACTCCCTGCAAGGAATCTCGTTGGCAAACATTCATAGGAGTTTCCTGACTATCCAGCTAGCCTTTTAGCAACTACCCATAAATTAATATAGATATATATTCTGGCCCTTTCTCATTCAGAGAAAGTAGACAACCAAATGTACTGCTTCAAGTTCTGCTCAATGGGAAAATTTTTCCTCCTAGGTGTCATTCTGAATTACCTCTGAATGGGGCTGTAAGACTGTAGATATCTATTATATAAGTTACATTTGCATCAGTGTGACAAAATACCTGACATAAACAACTTAAGAAAGATTTATTTTGGCTCATGGTTTCAGAGGGTTTAATCCATCGTGGTTGGGAAGGCATTGCAGAACACCTCATATCATGGAGGAGAGGAAGCACAGAGTGCAATAGGAAGTAGCCAGGGATAATATACCCCCAAGGTCACACCCCCAGTAACCCAAGCTAGGTCCCTCTTAAAGTTTCCATAACCTCCCAAAATAGCACCACCAGCCAGGGACCAAGTAT
Source organism: Pedetes capensis (assembly GCA_007922755.1). Classification (NCBI taxonomy): domain Eukaryota; kingdom Metazoa; phylum Chordata; class Mammalia; order Rodentia; family Pedetidae; genus Pedetes; species Pedetes capensis. The sequence goes on along the minus strand of VMDO01011950.1, from coordinate 18,135 downwards.
ATAACACATAAGCCTGTGGGAGACATTTTATATTCAAACCATAGCATGTACTGTGTTTTGACAGACCCATCTGTTCATCAAGCTTGAGTTTTTAATTCCTCTGTCAACTTGTTATAACTTCCCATCTGACACATTCAAGCTGGAAGAATTCCTCAGCCTTTTCTTGTCTTTGTGCACTTTACACTTCTACAAAGTACAGACTTCACATTCTGTAGGGCGGCCAACTCTACCTGGGTTCTTGTAATGCTTCCTCATAATCAGGCTGACATCATGTGTTCATGGCAAGAATGCTACTGAAATGAAGCTGTGCTCTTCTCAGGGCTCCAAAGTTAGCAATACTGTTGTTCAATCTTTTCCCCCATTAACCTTGACCTTGTTAGATTGATGTCTTCCGAGATTCTGTACCTTAGGTAACCATTCATTCCTTTGTAATAAGTTACTATTTTGTTGGTAGATATTACAAAATTTCCTTTTCCTAAGCAAATATAACAACCAGCCTTAACTGTCATTGATGACTTCTGTCTTAATCAGTCACTTCTATGGCAGTTGACAAACAGTGGTTCTCTATTTTCATCATTTTTATAAACTTGTTAGAGCCTCCATTATAATTTATTCATTTTAAAATTCATTCATATCAGTATGCATTTCTGGTTTGTTACTTTATTCAGTAGGACATAATTGGATTTTTTCATCTTTTATTTTGATGCTCAAATTTTGTCTTATATTTGGGCACTGGAACTCTGCTCAGCCTAGTTTCTTTATCATTTTCAAAGGTCCTTATCATTTTTTGAGTACTTGTTTCCTTTCTGGCATAACAGAATGTTCCAGGATCATTGTATACTTTTGCTTTTGTAGAATTTAAAATTTTATCCAGCTTTAGAATCACTCTCTCTCCAAAGGGCCATAGTTCTTTTTAGTGAAAGATGGTATTTAGAAACTAATATCTGGGCATTTGGGATGCTCATTACTACTGGGGTATCATTCTTGTAGGTTTTCTCATCAGACATAATGAGAAACATAGGTACGTATATGCTATATATTCACATATATACATATATATGCACATATAACTATTTGTTTATCTCTATACATATGTATTTGTATATAGACATAGTTTTAAATATGTATATTTATAAAACCATGCATTTATACCAATTTTTCCCAATTCTATTCCATTGTCTCAGAGTATTTTCTAGCTGATTATTTTTCTATGTTTATACATATCTTTTCTGAAAGTGAAAAACTTGACTTTTATCATATTCTGCATGTCTACTTGCTTACTCAATGTATCCAATCTTCTAAACAACATGGCTTTCTCCTCTGACTGTCACTTCTGTGCTACAACTCTTGTTCCCTTCACTGACCTACAATCTTTGCTACCAGGCCTATTGACCTTCTCTGTATGGCTCTCATCCTTTTTCATTACCCTACACCACTGATGACTTGTTAATTCCTCCACCTTAAGAAGTGAAGAGAATGGAAGGAAATGTGAAATGGAAAAGAGAGTTATTACACATCATCTTGACAGGTAGAACTGTGGGGAAGATGTTGAGTGGGAATGTATTTCAGGAATATTTAACTGGCAGATGTATGTCAAGTCAGTATGGTACATGGGGTATATTTAATGCAAGATAAGGCTTACCACTATCTCAGAACATATAGCGTATTTTTGTTTACTTGTTTACTGGGCATCTATCCCATTAGGATGTAAGTTCCACAAGAACTAAGAACTTTCCTTGTCTACTGCCACTCTGCTTTGTGCCACAAAAGAACACCTGCTAAAACAGTTGGTACTTGGTTACCATATGTTAAATTCATGAAGCTCAGTTAACTAGTTTAGATCCAGATTTTGAAGGTCAGAAGATTGAACTTAGTTCTCTTTGGAAGAGGAAGCTCATCAAAGTTCTTTATAGCAAGATATTGATGCAATTTAAGTTTCAGTAAGAAACTGCAAGAGACAACGGGAATGATTGATGAAAAAAACAAAAGTTTAGAGACTTATTAGTAACTTTAGGAAACCTATACACTATTATGTAAATTTTATGAGATGTATGGTTGGAAGTATAATGATTTTATTTTTATTTTATGTCTTAAAGTATTCTTAAATATATTATAGAGAGAACTTTAAAATTTCCAAAACACATTTTGTTGGAAAAAAAGTCACATATGCAATTTGTCATAAATAATACCTGCCATCTTTGAAAAGTACCAATAATATTTTTCTGAAATTTTGTGTCATCATCACTTTAATTTTTTCCTGATTTGTTATAAACTACTTTGAAAAGTGTGTTTATTTAATTTTGATCATTTGACTCACTCATTTTTATAATTCACCATAATATCATAATTAACTTTAGCATGATAATTTTAATGGTGGTTTACACAAATGATTTTCAAAGGTGGTCATAGATTTTAGATAGAGCCTTAAATATTGATAATATTTTCATTTGATCACTGTATCTTGGTTTAAAAAAGAAAACACTCAGGTTGGCCTGGAACACATGATCCTCCTGCCTCAGCCTCCCAAGTACTGAGATTCCAGGCATGTGCCTCTACACCAGTTTACAAACACTTTTTGAGAATATTTTTTGGGTCAGATACTTGTCAAACACTGGACAATGTTTGAGGTCTCACCCTAGTTAGGTACTAAGAAGTTTTCCTGTTATTGTTTAATGGCCGTTGGCAGAAGAAGATGGGTCCATGACAAAGGACTTTATCAAAAGCAGTATCCGGGGTTTCATGTTCATTTATGTTGACTCCTCATGTTGCCCAGCTCCCATTGGGGTGACACAAAAGATACAGTGAGTTACACATGGAGAGGAGCCCTGAGGTTGAGGACTTACTATTTTTGTAGTAAGAAGTAGCAAGCCTGCTTTTTGGCAGGGGGAAGACATTACCTCATCCTTTGAGGCTGCTCACTGAAAACATAACTGAGAAATGGCCTGTAAAAGGAGTGGTCAGGGCTTCTCATTCCGGACATATCCAAAAAGAATGTTCAGCCCAGCACCGTGGCACATGCCTGTAAACCCAGAGGCTCGGAAGGCAGAGGCAGGACAATCACAAGTTCCATACCAGAGGTAGTCTGCTTAATTTAGTGAGACCCTGTCTCAAAAAAGTTAAAAAATGGGCTGAGGGTGCAGCTCAGTGGTACCGCACTTGCAAAGCATGCAAGCACAAAGCCCTGGGTTCAACCCTCAGTACCACACACACACACACACACACACACAAAAAAAAAAAACACACACACACACACAAAGAATGTTCAGAGATGCTCAGGGCCTGTGGAGATTGCCTCTTCCCGCAGTATGATGTTATGATGTCAAGGAGGATTTTTAAAAGCTCCTAAAATTAATTAGACCAAACATAAAGTATAATTTCTTCTGAAAAAACACCAGAAATTTTAATTGAAATTCAGATACTCCATTCCTACCCAGAAAATACTGTGGACAAAGTCTGTCATCATTTTTAGGCAGGACCTGTTACAAAATGTACCTTCCTATAAGGTGGTGCCTTCTACCCATTATGCCCCAGTCTTCAAAAAGTGCACCACAGCAAGCCCACCAAAACCTAACTCAAAATCTGCCCAGGCTGGGCAACTTATGACTACTTCCTTTTCCCTGTTCCAGCCTATCAGAAGCCTCCATGCACCCACTTCCTACCTACCCTGATGTGACATGCCAATCGCCCCTTCCCTCTCCCACCTAGAACCCATAAAAGCCTTGTTTCTTCCTCTTGCAGCTTCTGCTCTCTCCTTTGTTAGAGACATCCCTGGCAGCTTCTCTGAAATAAAGTTTAGAGTTTATGGGGTGTTGGCTTCTTACTTGACAATCATCATAACGAGTGTGTGAGTGTTTAGTTGAGAGCTTAATGGGATTAACTAGAAGTTATTATTTTGAGTATTAAGAAGTTTGTAGTTGGGCACGCCATGGTTTATGCCTGTAATCCCAGTGACTCACGAGGCGGAGGCAGGAGGATTGCAAGTTCGAGACCAGAGGCAGTCTTCATAATTTAGCAAGACCCTGTCTCAAAAAGTAAAAAAAAAAAAAAAAGGCTGAGGGTGCAGCTCAGTAGTATAGCACTTGCAAAGCATTTGAGACCCTGGGTTCAAACCCTAGTACCACAAAAAAAAAAAAAGGTTTTAATTTCAAATTAGCCTTTGTTAGCTGAATTATTGCTATGCTTTCATAGTTTTCTCCAAATACAGTGAAAAAATTGTGTTTCAAAACATCACAATGATAGTAGTAACAATCGCCACCACAGAACCCTTGGTTGGTAGTATTTCTTGAAGGCTTAAAGTACTTGTAAGTATTAACAAACTTAATCCTTCAAATAACCGTATGAAATAGGCACTAATTGTTTTCCATAAGAGGCAACTAAGGCACAGAAAGGTTAAGTAATTTCCCTAAAGGCACATAGCTAGAGTGTCAGTTAGAGTGCTTTCAGCTATGGTTGACAGAAACTGCCAATGGTGGGTGCATTTATTATTTGACCTTACAAGGAAGACAGGGTATTATAAGTCCCAGAGCTAGTCTAGTCAATTGTTGTTGGTGGTGGCCATTGACTCATAGTGACCCTCGTAGTGTTTTCAATGGCTGATTGTTTGGGGATTGTTTTCTGGAGTGGACTGCCACATCCTTCTCCCGTTTTTGGTGGTGCTGGGAATTGAACCCAGGTCCTCAGAGAGTGCAGAGCAGGTTCTCCACCCACTGAATTAAACCCTAACCCAGTTTAGTCAATAGCTGAACAAAATCCTCTGTCAAATTTTATTTCTATATCTTTTGAAAGCTTATCATCTCAGTACTGGCTTTGCCATCTGGCTGGTCCCCTTTGTGGTCTTGACTGACTGTTACACTTGACCATGTCACAGGAGAAAACTCTCCTCTAGTGCCTTCTGTATGTTGTTGTTGTTAGGTGCCATCAAGTCGAGTCCGACTCATAGCGACCCTATGTACAGTAGATGAAAACACTTCCCGATTCTGTGCCAGGCAAACGATCTTATTTATGTTTAAGCCCATTGTTGCAGACACTGTGTCAATCCATCTGGTGGAGGGTTTTCCTCTTTTGCGTTGACCTGCCACTCTCCCAAACATGATGTCCTTCTCCAGGGATTGCTCTCTCCTCACTACATGTCCGAAATATGTAAGACACAGTCTGGCCATTCTTGCTTCCAAGGAGCACTCTGGTTGTACTTCTTCTAGGACAGATCTGTTGGTTCTTTTGGCAGTCCATGGTATATTCAATAGACGTCTCCAGCACCACAATTCAAAAGCATCAATTCTTATTCTGTCTCTCTTGTTCAATGTCCAGTTTTCACAACCATATGATGCGACTGAAAATACCATGGCATGAGTCAGACACACCTTCGTCTTCAATGTGACATCTTTGCTTTTCAATACTCTAAAGAGATCTTTTGCCACAGCTTTTCCTAGAGCAATGCGTCTTTTGATTTCTTGCCTGCTGCTTCCACGGGTGTTGATTATAGAGCCAAACAAAGCAAAATCTTGGACAACCTCAATCTTTTCTCCATTTATTGTGAAGTTGCGTGCTGACCCAGTTGTAAGGATTTTTGTTTTGTTGATGTTTAGTCGTAATCCATATTGAAGGCTATGATCTTTGATCTTTATCAGTAAATGTTTTAAATCCTCTTCACTTTCAGCAAGCAGAGTTGTGTCATCTGCATAAGGCAGGTTGTTAATGAGTCTGCCTCCAATTTTGATGCCACGTTCTTCCTCATAAAGTCCAGCTTCTTGGATTATTTGCTCAGTGTATAAATGGAAGAGATAGGGTGAAAGTATACAGCACTGACGCACACCTTTCTCAACTTTAAACCACTCAGTGTTTCCTTGTTCTATTCGAACAACTGCCTCCTGGTTCATGTACAGATTTCTCATGAGCACAATTAGGTGTTCTGGTATTCCCATTTTCCAAAGTGTTAACCATAATTTGTTATGATCCACACAATCAAATGCTTTTGTGTAGTCAATAAAACATAGATAGACATCTTTCTGATATTCTCTGCTTTCAGCTAATATCCACCTGACATCAGCAATGATGTCCCTGGTTCCCCACCCTCTTCTGAATCCTGCTTGATTTTCCAGTACTTCCCTATGTATATTCTGCTGCAGTCGCTTCTGAATGATCTTTAGTAGAATTTTGCTGGTGTGTGATATTAATGATATTGTCCAATAGTTTGCACATTCAGTTGAATCCCCTTTTGGGGGAATAGGCACAAATAGGGATCTCTTCCAGTTAGTTGGCCAAGTAGCTGTTTTCCAAATCTGTTGGCATAAACATGTTAACACCTCCAGTGCTGCATCTGTTTGTTGAAACATCTCTATTGGTATCCCATCAATTCCTGGGGCCTTATGTTTCGCCAATTCTTTCAAGGCAGCTTCTACTTCATCCTTCAACACCATTGGTTCCTCTTCATATGCAACCTGTTGGAATGGTTGGTCATCTACCAATTCTTTCTTGTATAATGACTCTGTGTATTCTTCCCATCTTCTTTTGATGTTTCCTGCATCATTTAATATTTTTCCTGTAGAATCTTTCACTACTGCCATTCGAGGCTTGAATTTTTTCTTCACTTCCTTAAGCTTGAGAAACACAGAGTGCGTTCTTCCCTTTTGGTTTTCTGCCTCCAGCTCCTTGCACCTGTTATTATAATATTTGTTTTTGTCTTCTCGAGCTGCCTTCTGAAATCTTCTGTTTAGTTCCTTAACTTCATCATGTCTTCCTTTTACTTTAGCTGCTCGATGTTCAAGGGCAAGGTCCAGCGTCTCTTTTGACATGTAATTTGGTCTTTTCTTTTTTTCTTGTCTTTTTAAGAACTTTTTGCTTCCTTCTTGAATGATATCTTTTATGTCATGCCAAAGCTCTTCTGGTCTCCTATCATTTGTGTCTAATGCATTAAACCTATTTTTGAGGTGGTCTCTGACCTCAGGTGGGATATACTCAAGGTCATACCGTGGCTCTTGTATACTTGTTCTAATTTTCTTCAGCTTCAGTTTGAACTTGCATATGAGAAGTTGATGGTCTGATCCACTGTCAGCACCTGTTCTTGTTTTGACATTTTGTACAGAGCTTTTCCATCATCTCTTTCCACATATGTAGTTAATTTGATTTCTGTAAGTGCCATCTGGTGAAGTCCATGTGTATATTCTCTGTTTATGATGTTGAAAAAATGTATTTGCAATGAAAAGGTCATTGGTCTGACAAAATTCTGTCGTGTGATCTCCAGCTTCGTTTCTGTCACCAAGACCATATTTTCCAACTACTGAGCCTTCTTGTTTGTTTCCAACCTTTGCATTCCAGTCACCAGTGATTATCAGTATGTCTTGATTGCATGTTTGATCTATTTCAGATTGCAGAAGCTGATAAAAGTCTTCCCTTTCTTCATTTGTGGCCTTAGTGGTGGGTGCATAAATTTGA
>VMDO01011950.1:0-10604 GCA_007922755.1 Pedetes capensis | reverse complement strand
GAATGTCAATGTTTATGTGCTCCATTTCTCTTTTAACAATTTCTAATTTTCCTAGATTCATACTACGTACATTCCATGTTCCAATTATTAATGGATGTTTACAGTTGTTTCTCCTCATTTTGAGTTATGCCACATCAGCAAGTTGGGCACCCTGGGCTTTACTCCATTTCCATCATCACAGTAGACTCTACTTGGAGGAGGCAACTCTTCCCCAGTAGTCTTTTGAGTGCCTTCCAACCTGGGGGCCTTATTTTCCGGCACTATATCTGACAGTGTCTCTTTGCTATCCATAGGGTTTTCAATCGCTAGTTGTTTCGGAAGTGGCTCTCCAGGTCCTACTCCCTGCCTTCTGTATAGGAGTGTTAAAAAGCTTTCCCCAAATCCTGTAGCAGAACTTTTCTAATGTGGCCTTCATCAGAACCAGGTTCCCTGCTGGCCCCTAGTCATTCACCACCAAGAAGAATGGGGTTGCTATCAGGAGCTTGTACCAGACAGGAGTTACCTTTGGCACTGGTAATATGGTCAACTTCCCCTGAGTTTGTGGGACACATTTGCAGCTCTGTCAGCAGCAAGAAGAGAGAGTGGCCCTCAGGTGCCCCTTGAGTGTTGGTTCCATGAAGGAAGCAGGAGATAAGTATACACACTCTGTCTTTAGAGCCTGTGTTGAACTTGATTCTATTTGGGCTTTTGCAGAGAAACAGAGTTGTGGTAAGTTTGATCAAGTTGACAAAGACAGTGCCCTTCCAGAAAATTGCCCTTCTTGTTCCTGTTTTGGAGACATGATTAGAGGGCTATAGAAGGGGTTTACAAAGACTTGCTTCTGGCCTCTTCAGCTGTTACAATAGCAGAGTCTGACAATCCGAAACAGGATGATGATGTGATTACTTTAAAGAAGCAGGTCTCAAACTTTTTTGGTTTTAGGACTTTTTAGTATTCTTAAAATTATTGGCAACTTCAAAGACCTTTAGTTAATGTTGGTCATATCTCTTGATAGTTACATTTAAAATTTAAAAGAAGAAATTAAAGATATTTATATTAATTGGTCAAAATAATGATAAAGCAATTATGTATTAATATAACTAACACATTTTAAAGAGAAAGTAATCATATATATTTTTTAAAAAACAAAACTTTTTAATTTTTTTGCATTACTGGAGATTGAACCCAGGCCCTTAAGCATGCTAGAGAAATTCTCCACTACTGAGTTCTACCCCCAGCCCTTTTTTTATTTTTTATTTTGAGACAAGGTGCCATTAAGTTGCACCAGCTGCTTCTGGCCTCAGGCTCTAGATCCTTCTGCCTCAGCCTCCAGAGTAGCTGGGATTTCAAGTGTGTACCACCATGTGCACCTGAAACCAAAACTTGAATGAGAAAAGGGCCACTGTTCTACATTTTTACAAATCTTTTTCATTCCTGGCTTAATGGAAGACGGCTGAATCCTCATAGCTGCTTCTACATTCAGTCTGTCAAGGCAGCCACATAACTTGTTGTTTTGTTAGGTGGCGTCGAGTCGGCATCCAACTCATAGCGACCCTCGTAGGGTTTTCAATGGCAGACTGTTTTGGGATTGCCTTGGGAGTGAATTGCCAGGTCCTTCTCCCATACATAACTTGTAGCCACTGAAAATGCAACTGAACATTTGTGAGAGAATTATGGTGAAAAGGACAAAATCTTACTGTTGTGAAAATAATTTTGATCTTGTGAATACCCTCAAAGAGTGTCCTAGATCCCCAGGGGTCCTCATATCACACTTGGAGAGCCACTGTCTCCAAGTACTTCTGCTGGATATTCCTGTGCATGACTTAAAATTGTTTCTAGCAATAGCACAGGTAATAATAGTAGATAAGCTACTAAAATAATACATTTAAATTGATCATATCTCAAAAAATTACCAATCAGATGAGTATCAGTAGAGCCATACACCACAGTCCAGAGAATCTGATAATCTGGTGGAGTCTTGCTGAAAACCCCAAATTATGAACAGTCAATCCAGAAGTTTTCTGAGTTTACCTGTCCTTAGAATACTTAAACTATAACTGATATACCCAAAAATATATGCACCAACATATTTATGATGAAATATTTATGACAGAAACCACATTTAATCTCTATTTTTTTTTCAGACTTAACATTTCAGATGATTTAAAGGTTGGCTTTTTCACCTCGGACCATGCTACTCAAACAGATTCCAGTGAGATTTTGCCATTAAAGGAGTTGAGTTCATCAACAGAAAAGTTACTGCATGTAAGTCTGGATTTATTTTTAAACTTCTAATTTTAGACATTGTCATTATTTCATTTATTTGTTTATTTTTGTGGTGCTATGGATGGAACCCAAGGCCTCAAGAATGCTGAGTAAATGCTGTACTACTGAACTACCTCCTCTAGCCATTTGTCATCATCTGTCTGTTATTGACAAAATTTAAATGATTAAAAATTTTAAAATATTAGCATTTGGCAAACTGAGCTGAAGGGCAGTTAGTTGTGTTTTTTGAAAAATATTAATGTAAACTATGATTTATACTTATGCCATACTTGTGTTATGCTCACATATGTTAATTTGTTCAGTGAAATGTTTTGTTACTCTATTCTTTTGATATTTGTAAACAATTTTCTATTTATGATACTTTAAAAATTTATATTATGTTTGCATATAGATGAATGGTGAGAATAATATACTGAATAACAGTGTTCCCATCATACAGCTTTGTCAAATCTTGACATTACATCATATTTTCTTTTGATGTTTTTTGATTGTAAGGGAATGGAACATTCCATAAACATCAGATAAGAGTCACTATTAAAAACCTTAATCAATAAAACTGTCACATGAAGTAGCATACTACTACAATTACTCTTGGGTACCTTGTTTTTATATTTTTCATTTAATATAACTTAGAGGTTATTCTATATTGTTAAAAAAGGAGGCCCTGCCTCAAAAATTTTAGAAATTTAAAAAAGGGCCAGGGATGTAGTTTAATGGTAGGGCATCTTGCTAGCATGTATAAACCCCTGGGTTCAATCCCCAGTATAAGGAAGGAAGGAAGGAAGGAAGGAAAGAAAAAAGGAAGGAAGGAGATAGAGATAGAGATAGAGAGAGAGATAGAGAGAGAGAGATAGGAAGGAGAAAGAAAGAGAAAGAAAGAAAAAAGAAAAGAAAGAAAGGAAAGAAGGAAAGAAAGGAAGAAAGAAAAAAATCTTCCTCATTTATGTCACATATGCATCCTGTCACAAAATGTACATCATATATTTGGCTATCCCTCAATTGATAGACATTTTGGTGGTTTCTATCTTTCACTCTGATGAATAATCCTACACGTACTCATGTGCCAGCAAATCTGTGGTGTAAATTCTTAAAAGTGGAATTTCTGAGTCAGAGGATATATGCATTAGTCATTTTGAAGGATATTGCCAAAATGTCCTGCTTAGAGATTGTACCAATTTACACTCCCACTAGTAGCTTTTGCGGATGTCTCTTTCCAACATACTTGCCAATTTAGTGCCTTCTATTACAAAGATGTTTTCAGAAAAGTTTTATAATTTTATTCCTTTGTAACTAGATGTGTCAAAGCTAAGCTTTGGTCAGTAGGATTTAGATGAGAATGGTGAGTGGCGCTTTTGGAAACTATCATTAAGACACAATTCATAGCCGGGCGCAGTGGTGCACGCTTGTAATCTCAGCAGCTTGGGAGGGAGAGGTGGGAGGATTGCAAGTTCGAGACCAGAGGCAGTCTGCATAACTTAGTAGACCCTGTCTCAAAAAGTAAAAAAATGGGCTGAGGGTGCAGCTCAGTGGTCCAGCACTTGCAGAGCATGCAAGCGTGAGGCCCTGGGTTCAATCCCCAGTACCACACACACACAAAAAAAGTCAATTCATATGCATTCACTGCCACTTTCTTCTTCCTCCTTCTCATTCTCTTCTTCCCAACTCCCCATGGCCTTGTTGTTGTTGCTGTCAGGTGCCCTTGAGTTGGGTCCTACGCATAGCTACCCTATGTCCAAAAGAGGAAACACTCTCCAACACTGTCCCTGCCCTGCACTGTCAGTGCTTCTCTGCTACTCAGGGTTTTCAATGGCTGATTGTTTTTATAGTTTTTTGGGGGACTGTTTCAGAGGGTGGGTTGCTACGTCCTCCCATTTCTGCAGTGCTGGGGGTGGAATCCAGGGCCTCAGTGTGTGCAGAACATGCTCTCTACCAGCTGAGCTAAACCTTAGCCCTCCCTATGTTGTTGTTGTTAGGTGCCGTCGAGTCGGTATCTGACTCATAGCTACCCTACATACACCAGGTGAAACACTATTGTCAGTGCCTCTCTGCTATTCATAGGGTTTTCAATGGCAGATTGATTTTTGGGAGGGGGTTGCCAGGTCCTTCTCCCAAGCCTACAGTATCTGGTGTTCCCAGGTGGTCTCCTATCCAAGTACTAACCAGGTCTGACCCTGCTTAGCTTCTGAGATCTGACAGGATTGGATGCCACAGGGCTATGGCTCAGCCCTCCCCATGGTTTTATCTCATCCTAATCACATCCCAGAGCCTCACCTCTAAACATCCTGGTCAGATTAAGTTTGCATGTTTGGTTTTTGTTGTTGTTTATTTGTTTGTTTGTTTTGTGGTACTGGGGGGCTGAACCCAGGGCCTTGCACATACTTTGCAAGTGCTCTACCACTGAACTGCACTCCCAGCCCCTTTTTTATTTTTTAAATTGAGACAAGGTCTCACTAAATTACACAGGGTGTCTCTGGCCTCAAAATTTTGAAGCTGCAATCCTCCTGCCTCAGCTCCTTGTGCTGGGATTATAGATTTGTGAGACCTTGCCAGGCTAAATTTGAATTTTCTTAATGCCTCACAAGGGGGATTAAACTGCAACATGAGTTTAGGAGGGAACAAACCATATTGAAACCATTGCATTCCATTAGCATATGTAGTTTGCAAATTAACTGTCATTTTGAAAGCCTACACAGCATGGGATGGAATTATAAGAATTCCCCAATTACACCATATCTGAGAGGTAATCTTTCTTTTTCACTGTAAACATTTTATTTACACTTTTGTATACTGTCTTAATATGAATGGAACCACTTTTCTACTTGAGGCATCTTTAACCAAAGCAAAATAGCCTAAGTAATACAAGGTGTTAAAGTAGATCATAGGGATACAAAAATAGACATACTAATTCTAGTTAGGGATGTAATTGTGATGCCACCTTTTAAAAAAATAATCTACAAACAGATCACTGATTCGAACGAAATGCATAAATTTGTAGCAAAGCTTTGTAGTTATTAAAAAACAAAAAAATTATCAAAGAATGCACAAAATTAATGTTTATTCTGCCTTTGTGTCATTTTCCTGGATCCTTCACCAATGTTACATGAGGAAAAGAACAAAAGCAAAACAAATGAAAGAGTGAAATCAGAATCACTAATGTTCCCAGCACCACAAAAATGGGAGAAGGACCTGGCAATCCACTCCCAAGGCAATCCTGAAACAGTCAGCCATTGAAAACCCTATGAGGGTCGCTGTGAGTCAGATACTGACTCAATGGCACCTAACAACAACAATGTTATGAAGTAGGGAAACAAATAAATTAAAATCTAGCAGCCATCACCAAGAGTGCAGTGTAAAAGGGAACAAAATATCTAGAAAATTATATGCATCCTACGCCTTCAAACCACCAAAATATGTTCCTGCATACAACGGAACATAAACAGACTTATTTTTTCCTGTTAAGATACAGAAATACAAGTTATTTTTTGAAGATTGTGGATGGGTAAAAGGCATTTGTAATGGTTTTTCTACTAAGCTATTACAGAGTGGGCCAGAAATACATTTATGAATTCTGGGAATGTGTACTCTGTAGTTCTTTGGGATGGTGGATGCTCTAGGAAAAAAAAATTGAATACAGAGGTATAAAAGTGAATGAGATTTCTTTTATATCTTAGTAACATTTAGACAGAATCAAATTTAAATGCAGCCCACTCTGCTTTGTAGAGGCTTTGGTTCAGCTCCCAAATCTTGACTGTTTGTCGCAGTCTCCTGTGAGAATCTTCAGAAAGTGTCTTCTTAAACAACGAATCCATTTTTAGTGGCGGAACTGCTCTCAGTAGCTATGTCTGCACGGGACTTAAAGTCCTAACTTTTCCTTGTAGACGCTCCCTATGTGCCTAACAGCGTCTGTTTTCACAGGTGGCAGTCTATATTGCTATCTTATCACCTTTAGCTCTAACATTAACAGCTCCACCTACATCATGACTGTAGTCAGCAAAAGTTTCTCCAATAAGGCACAGCAGTGTCTCTAGCTAAAAGGTCACATGGTTTCTGCTGTTTATTCAATGTAATTAGCCATCATCCTCCCCATTTATTGCTCTCATCTTCCCAAATAGGCTAAATACCATCCTTAAAAAGTGAATAGTCACAGCCACAGATTAAATGATTAGATAACTGGATATAGTTCTATAAAGCCCAAAAGTCCTCATCAGTTTCAAACTAAGATCAAAGATTTGCTTGCCAAGTTTTGCTTTTATCATTTTAAAAAAATCAGAGCACCCATCTGTTCTGTTGTTGTTGTTGTTAGGTGCTGTGGAGTCGGTATCCGACTCATAGCGACCCTGCATCCAACAGGTGGAACATTATTGTCAGTGCTTCTCTGCTGTTCTTAGGGTTTTCAATGGTGGATTGATTTTTGGGAGTGGGTTGCCGGGTCATCTCCCAATCTGTTCTGTAGAGGATGTTTAATATAGTGTTCAGGGTTAGCAACGTCTTGATTAGATTGTTTTCTTCTCTTCTGTAGACAGAAGCTGGGGTTTAGCTTGGTTGGTAGAGTGCCTCCTCTGTACCCTCTGAGGACCCAGGTTTGATCCCTTGTTGTTGTTAGGTGCCATTGAGTCGTGTCTGATTCATAGTGACCCTCGTAGGGATCCCTAGCACTACGAAAATGGGAGAAGGATGTGGCAGTCCACTCCCCAAAACAATCCCCAATCAGCCATTGAAAACCCTATGAGGATCACTATGAGTCAGATAGGACTCAATGGCACCTAAAAACAATAAACTTCTGTAGACAGGGGAGTAGGAGTAGGAGTGGTTTCTGCTTCTACTGTTGCTGCCTTAGATCAGAGAGGTAATCTTAAAAGGCAGGACAGGTCCCTGGCCAGGTACCAAGTCAGACGCCCAGAACCAAGAAATGTGCCGGAATATGTACACACAGGGCTTTACTCTGCAATAATATATATTTTTCAATTTTTAGATGATTACATCCCTTCAGGTGGATTTTGGGTTCCTCAAAGAATTGGTTCAGTTGAAGTTTGAGGACCGACTTAAAGAGGAGTCTTGGAATATCTCCACCGTTCTAAATGACAGAATCCTAGACATGGAAAAGCATTATCAACAGGTAGAGGTTCTCTCACTTACTCTGTTTGCTGTGTGGCTTGATCTTGTGCTTGCATGTGTGTATGCTGCTGTTTTGAATTTAGTGGCTTAGGAGGGCAACTGACTTTGTGTAGGTTGTGTCTCAAATGGTAGCTAATACGTATAGTTTCATTATGTGTCAGGAACTTTTATGAGCACTTTGTATATGAGCTCAATATTCCTCACATTTACTCTATAAAACAGGTTTAACTATTTTTCTCCTTTTACGGATAAAGAAACTAAGCTCCACAAGGGTTAATTACCTTGATCAAGGCCACCAAACAGCAGAGCTTGAGGTTATAGGCCAGGCACCTCAATGCTTGAGTTCTTGCTGTTGTTACATGCCATCGAGTTGGGTCCAAGTCATTAGCAACCCTATGTGCAGCAGAACAAAACACTCCCCAACATTACTGTGCTGGACCTATGTCAGTGCTTCTCTGCTGTTCATAGGGTATTCAATGGCTGTATTGTTTCGGGATTGCTTTGGGAGTGGATTGCCATGTTCTTCTCCCATTTTTGCAGTGCTGGAGCTTAAACTCATGGCCTTTGAGAGCCCAGAGCAACACTCTACTAACCAAGCTACATCCCGGTCCCTTATATGATCTTATTAATGCTTTAATGGCTTTGTAGGAGCCAAAGACATGAAAACTGCTACTCGAAGGAATTTCTTAAAATCTTTGGTCACAATAGTACACTTATTTGTCATTAAGAGCAGACATCAATATTATATCTATACTATATAAAAAAGAAAATTCATAGTTTGATGACCATACCATACTAAATACCATGCTAGGCTTTTTAAATACTTTACTCTTTAAGTCTCTCCATATCCTAAAGTGGAAACCTTTTTGTCATTAACCTACAAATTAAGAAATTGAGCTTGCAAAGGGTAAATAACTTGCATATACTCAGAAAATAAAGATTTAAATTCAATCTTTTTTGACTTTAAAAACTATTCATCATTTACCCTCCATGCAGGAATCAGAACTGATATCAGAATCAAGAGTATTTTTCAAAAATGTACTCTCATTCATTTTATCCTAAACAGATATAATCAAATTGTTTGATTCATCAGAAAATGACTCTAGTTTATAGATTAGCTGCTCTAGATTTCCTTGGATGAGCATATTTCATCAGAAAGCTCAGTGACTAGAAGGAGATATAAAATCTTAAGAAGACTTTATTACTTTTATAAACAGTTTTAGGAAGGCACTAAAAGACTTTAGTTGATGTATAAAATGAAATGAAGTGCTCAAGTTATCTGTATTTATTTTATACGTAGAATCTCTCCATTGTTTTTGGCTAAGTGGAAGTAAAATTTAAATTTGTTATAATGGATGTTGTTGTTGTGGGCCATTGAGTCAGATCCTATTTATAGTGACCCTGTATACAACAGAATGAAACACCACTCAACACTGTCCCATACACACAATCTTTTTATGTTTGAGCCAATTGGCACAGCCACACTTCTCATATTGAGTTATGCTACATCAGCAAGATGAAATCCCAGGGACTTTATTCCATTCCTATCAGTAAGATTGACTCTACTTTTGAGGAGACAACTCTTCCCCGGTTGTTTCTTAAATGCCTTCCAGCCCAGGGTGCTCATTTTCCAGTACTATATTTGACAGTGTTTTTCTGTTATTCATAGAGTTTTTAGTGTCTAATTGTTTCAGGAGTAGGCTGCCCAGGCCTTCTCCCTAGTGTGGAAGTTCAGCTAAAACCTGTCCATCATGGGTGGTCCTGCTGGTATCTGAAATACCAATGGCATAGCTTTCAGCACCATAGCAACACACAAGCCCTAGTACAACAAGCTGACAGACATGTGGGAGATAATGATAATGATAATAATAATAATGACAATAACAACTGTAGTATGGGGGAAATTATAAGTTGAAATTTGCAAGAGAGTGATGATTTGGATGATGGATTTTCATTGTGAGCCCCTCCCTAGTAGGTGTGAGTCATTATGTGACAGGACCTTGTGATCCTTACTGTTTTTATTTTTGGTTTGCAGAATGAAGATAACATGAGAAAATGCTTTCAGCAGCAGTTAGCTGATGCTATAGCTATTGTCAAAGGCATGTACCAGGTGGGTTTCTAGGGCTGCCAAGGGCAAGACTGGTTTGCATTCCTGTGTGTACAATGAGTGAGGTTCATCTTGAGTTCCCACTCTCTGCTTTTAGCTTCAAAGGTCTCAATTTTCAGGTCATTTCTGAGGGCTCAGACCTTAGTTCATATTCACATTAAATTTACCAAAATAACAATTTATGATGACAAATGCAACTTTCCAGAAACTAGAAAACTCCAATCTGGAATCTAAGGCACCTGGGCAACTACCAAAGCAGCCCAAAGTTTGTGACGTGAAGGTGCACTTGGATAGAAGAAGGTTAGAGACTGCTAGGAGAGAGTTCATGGGGCCTGTCCTAAATCCCAGGGAATGGTTTCTGACCCTGGATGGACTAACCTTCTAATGAAGGGGGTACTGCTATCTGCCAGGCATGGTGTTTTACTACCTTATGCAAAAGGAAAATTGACACTTCCACCAATTTTTTTTTTTTTTTTGTAAGACTTAGTAAGGACCTTGTTGCCTGCAGCTGTACCACTGTGGCATCAGATCCCGTCAGATCTCAGAAGCTAAGCAGGGTTGGGCCTGGTTAGTACCTGGATAGGAGACCGCCTGGGAACACCAAGTGCCATAGGCTTGGGAGAAGGACCCGGCAACCCATTCCCCAAAAACAATCTGCCTTTGAAAACCCTATGAAGAGCAGAGAAGCACTAACAATAGTGTTTCACCTGTTATATGTAGGGTAGCTATGAGTCAGACACCAACTCCACAGCACCTAACAACAACAAGGACCTTGTGCTTAATAAGAACCTTGTCCTTATATTTATAACTATAATCTCACCTTTCATTTCAGTATACTTCCATAAGTAAATATTTTATATTTGTAGCTAATTACCCACTGATCACATACCTCCTTTCTTGGCACTTAACACATTTCTGCTTAATTATGTAATTGCATGTTAAATGTCTCTGCTCTGTGCCAGACTCTAAGCCTTATGAGAGCAGGGATGTTGTTGGTCTTTCTCACTGATCCGGCACCACCTCATGGCTCATAATTGACCAACAGCTAATAATTACTAGGCGAATAAATCATTGCTTGCCCGTATGGTCAACATTGGTGTTGCTGGCTTGACAATTG
>VMDO01011949.1:0-64382 GCA_007922755.1 Pedetes capensis | reverse complement strand
CATTTCTATACTGTTTTGAGTTTTTATATCAGCATTTACTAATGCATCGTTTTACAAGAAAATATTTATATATAAAAGCTTAGACATATGCAAAAAGGTTAATAATGGCTACCCTAACTCGTAAGACATAGGCAAATTTTTGCCCTCCTCTGTAGAATAAAAGTACACTTTGGTCTACTTTTCAATAATTCTATGTAACCAATATGATTTAAGTCATTATTTTAAAATTTTTTCTCCTCCCTGAAATCTTCTTTGCGTCTTCCTTAAATATTTTAAAGTATTTAAGCTTCTGTTTGTCTATTTCCTGGTTAGTAAATCTATCTGTATAGGTTATCCCTATAATAGTCTGATTTCCAAAGATTTGGGGAAAGTTCATTAGGATTCTTTCATTTGTATATGATGTCTACACAGCAGCAACAATAACAACAAAAAGAAAGAAGAAAGAAAAAAGGAAAGAAAAGAAAAATAAAAAGAAATCTACAGAGATAAAGAGAAGCTAACCATATTTTAATGTAAATGAGATCTAAAGAAACATACAGTCGGGCGTTGTACTGCACACCTATAATCCCAACATTCAGGAAACTGGGGCAGGAGGATCAATGCAAGTTCAAGGCCAGCCTGGTCTACATCCAGAGTTCTAGAGGCTGGTATAGGGTACATAACAAGACTCTGTCTCAGAAAACCAAAACCAAAAACAAACAAACAAACAAACATATATGCCAAATTATATGACTCTATTACCAAGATCTTTTTGAAGTATGTTTTAGTACAAAAAACAATGGATGTACAATATATTATTAAAAATACAAAGTAAAAAGTGGTTTTCTTTATAAGAGAGAGGTAGATACCCCAAGAGAATTCAGAGGAAGGGAAGGTAGAAAGGTGGCAAAAAAGATCAGGAAATACTAGAACATTTTTTTGAGAAAGTGTCATTAAGGGTCAGGCCTTAAAAAAAAAAAAAAGTAGAGTCAAAGAAAAGAAAACAAGAGAAAAGAAAACATGATCTGTTTCTCACCAGCAAGAAAGTCTATAACAGATTTAATTATTTATTAACAAAGAGATAGGCAACAAATATGCCCAACAGGTGGTTTTCAAGGATGAATAAAATGAATATCATCAACATAAAAATCATTTACACTTTTTGTAAATCTTCAAAACTCAGTGTATATTTGACATTTATTGCCAATTCTAACTTGGGCTAAGCACATTTTAACTGCTTAATAACCCACATGGCCAAGTAACAGCTTCTGTATCAGACACCAGGGCTTTAGCCATAGTAGCCAGGTGCTTAGGATATTTAGGCCATGCAGTAGTTGATACCATGGCAGGGGGATAGTTAAGTATAAAGATTTCACAGTGTCTAAAATCATCAAAGCCTGCAGCCGTAGCCCTTGGCATCTGATCCCGTCAGATCTCAGAAGGTAAGCAGGGTCTGGCCTAGTTAGAACCTGGATGGGAGACCGCCTGGGAACACCAGGCTTGGGAGAAGGACCTGGCAACCCCCTCCCAAAAAATCAATCTGCCATTGAAAACCCTATGAACAGCAGAGAAGCACTGACAATAGTGTTTCCCCTGTTGTACAGAGGGTCACTAGGAGTTGGATACCGACTCGACGGCATCTAACAATGACAACAACAAAATCGTCAAAGTGAGCAAAGGTACAAGTGCTATAAACAGCCACTAAGTGTGTTACCAGGTATAAAAACACAATAGTCAGTAACCAGTGATGTATAGTTTCCCTTCCATTCGCATAAGGTTTCCATTATCTCCAGCAAAATGTTTGGGTTGTTGTTTGTTTCCTTTTTGTCTCTACACAGTTAATGCTATACTAACAGCCTTGCTGGGCTGGGATTTAGCTAAGTGGGTAGAGCACTGCGCTACAGTCTCTGAGGCCCCAAGTTCAATTCCCAGCACCGCAAAAATGGGAGAAAGGCCTGGCAATCCACTCCCAAGGCAATCCCGAAGTACTCAGCCATTGAAAACCCTATGAGGGTCGCTATGAGTCTGATACTGACTCGACGGCACCTAACAACAACAACAACAACAGCCTTGCTATACACAAAGATTTACCCTTAGGAGGTAGGGGAGTAAGATACAGAAGTCCCCAGTGGCCATTTTAACACAAAAGCGGGGAAGTCTAAGGGCTATTTCTTCCCTACTCATCACCCCTAACTGCACATAACTAACACCATATTTAACATTACACACCTCCACTTTTTCCTGCTTCCATCATTTTGCTCATGTTGTTGTTGTTAGGTGCCATTGAGTTGGTGTCTGACTCATAGCGACCCTATGTACAACAGGCAAAACAGTATTGTCAGTGCTTCTCTGCTATTCACAGGGTTTTCAGTAGCTGATTGTTTTTTTTGGAGTGTATTGCCAGGTCCTTCTCCCACGCCTACAGCACCTGCTCCCAGGCGGTCTTTCATCCAAGTACTAACCAGGCCCGACCCTGCTTAGCTTCTGAGATCTGATGAGATCAGACACCACAGTGGTACGGCTGCAGGTTGAATATAACTTTTAGGCTGATGTAAATTATGTCTGATTCATGACTTCATTCCTTCTATAAACATCTTCTTGGTTTTGTTTTTTGGTGTTTTTTTTGTTTGTTTGTTTTTTGTTTTTGCCTTTTTCAGTACTGGGGGTTTGAACCCAGGGCCTCACACATGGCAGGCAAGTGCTCTTTCACTACACCCAAGCCCTTTTTTTTTTTTAATTTTAAGACAAGGTCTTACTAAATTGCTCAGGCTGTCTCTGGTCTTGAACTCCCAATCCTTCTATCTCAGCCTCCAAAGTCACTGGTATGCACCATGGTGCCCAGACTTAATAATCCTTTATCAGGAGTGGGCAAAATACTGGCACAGAGGCCAAATCCAGCCCTCTCTTTTTATAGTTTTATTGGGCAAAATCACACTCATACTTTCAGATATTATCTGCTTTCTCACTACATTTGTAGCAAGTGCAGGAGACCCTGTGACCAGCAAAGTCTAAAATACTGGTTATCTGGCTCTTCACAGAAAGAAAAAAGTGATGGCCTCTCCTGTTTATCACTGTTTCATAAGGAAAACTGCTTTGAGTTACAAGGTACTCTTCTAAAAACATACGTGTACTATAAAGTCGACAAAATCCAACTGAGAAACAAAGGGCAATATACTGTTAATTTGTTGGGGATTAGGAAAACTAAAAATCTAACAGAAGATTTGGAATTAAGTGACATCAAAAATAATTCAGATAAACACAAAGTATACTTTATTTAAGGGCCAGAACTATATCAAGAAGATATAAGATGTGATAAGAAAGATCCAGCACAATTCAGCAGAGAAGATCCAAGGGAAATGGCAGACTCTCTTGCTCACAGAAATAATTAGTATAGCTGGCCCAGTGGTGCAAGCCTCTACTGTCAGCAACTTGGTTGGGTGAGGTAGAAGTATCCCAAGTTCAAGGCCTGAGGCATAACTTAGCAAGACCCTGTCTCAAAGTAAAAAAATATAAAAATAAAAAAATGGGCCATAGGTACAGCCCACTGGTAGAATGCGTAGAAAATACATGTGAGGTCTGGGTTCAACCCATAAGTACTGTCAAAAGAAAACAAAAAAATTAGTATAGCTTGGAAATGCAGCCATAAAATGAAAAATAATATAGCTCCTGACTAAAAACAGCCTAAGATATGCAAAAGATGAAAACTATGGCTTATAAGCTTTGTTTAAAAGGTAATTATTGGCCGGCAGCATGGGATTTTCTAACCATTTCCTTCATTGATAGGGTTATAAAAGCAGAAAATTGGGAGTTCATGGGCATAGCAGAATTAGCCTGCCTTATATTATAAAAATATCAGTAAAATGAAAATTACAATTTTTACACTTATTTATACATTGTCAGGGCTAGGGTTTAGCTCAGTTGGTAGAGTGCTGCTCTGTACTATCTAAAGCCTTGCTATACACAAATCCCGAGCACCTCCAAACTAGAGAAGGACGCTGCAGCCTACTCCTGGAACAATCCCAAAACAATCAGCCACTGAAAACTGTATGAATTGCAGAGAAGCACTGACATAGTGCCAGACATGGTACAGTGTTGAAAACTGTTTCGTTCTGCTGTGCATAGGGTCACTATGAGTCAGACCCAACTTGATGGCACCTAACAACAACAGATTGTCAGGAAAAGTTTAATAAAAACATAAGGTCTAATTGTAAAAACCATCTTAATGAAATATTCTGTATTTTGTTTACTGCTGCCTTTGATAGACTCAGATGACATACAAGGCAAGTTCCTAAAAATCTGAAAATGGAACAAAGCTGAGGAATAGCAATGATGATTTTTAAAATCAGAGACTAAAACCTTAACTAGAAATCAACAAAGGTGAAACATGTAGTAGTATTAGATGTAAAAGTCCTAACAATAATGGATGCAAAATAGACAAATTGAGTGAAATACAAATTCATACTTCTATACTTTTTAATATCGTTTTCCTTGCTTAAAAAGGATGTTTTACTGCATCTTCTGCCTAGAATCTTTCTGCTCCATTCTGTGCCCTGTGAGCTCCATCCTTCAGGGCGCTACTTGAGGGCTTTCAGTTATCAACTCTCTTTTCTGTGCTCCCATTACACCAGCTCCATAGGACATATGTGATTTATGCCATTATTCTGTAGACAGTGATTCATTTCTCACTATAGGAACAAATTATCTCAGCATCTCTAAGTGCTCTCCAAAGGAGAATGCCAAGAGTAAACAAATGTACTCTCACTGGGCAATCCACGTTTATTTTTAATGTATATGTAGACAGAGAAAGTACACTTATGAGTGAGGAGAGAGGAGGTATCTGAATGCTAGCTTTATCACTTTTATATGCTATTCTGGATCAGGTACATTGTCCCTCTAAACTCAGTTGTCCTATAAAATGAAGCTTTCTTCCATGACCACTAGTTTATGTAAAAATCAAATGAGATAATTCTAAGACAATGCTCCCATAATATATAGGCACTCAATTAACTATCTTAAATATTTGAAGCTATTTCTTGGCAATTTCTGAGGACAAGTGCAGGAACAATAGAAATTCCAGAAAGAAACAGTCTGAATCAGTATTAAATCAGTATTGAAACAGTTTGAATTAGTACAATGGCAAGCAACAAGGTACATCCACAAATTGCTAGAATGATTTTCATTTTGTATTGATGGGCAAGTTCAGTTATATTATAATCAGTAAACACTCAAAACCCAATTTGCTGGTACACCTTTGAAATATGAAACAGACATTTTACTCAGGAAGAGGAGTCTACTTCACCATTTCTTGAATATGAGCTGGTCTTATGGTTTGTTTTCATCAACATAACACAGAGATGGTATTGAGACTCTAGCCCTCATCATTTGAAGCCTTGAGACCATCATAGGAAGCAGCCCAGCCTAGCCTCCTGATGAAAGATTAGCTCCTGATGAGCTAATCATCAGCCTCCTGATGAAAGACCACATGGTGACAAAAGCTATCCCAGCTGAAGTTGCACACATGTGACTAAGGCCATCTCTTACTCCACTCAGCCTCAGCCTTGCCTCCAGCTAGTGACAGTTAAGTGAGTGACCATAGAGGAGACTAGCAGAAACCAAACTGACAATCCACAGACTAGTGAGCAAACAAAATAGGTTGTTATATTGAGCCAGTAAATTTTAGTGTAGCTTGTCACACTGTATCAACTGACATACAAATTCTGCCTGAAGAAAGGCTGTATTAATCCAAAACATGGTAGCCTGGGGAGCAAATAGATGGTGAAATGAAAAATAAAAGCATTTCATAATTTCTGTCCTACCAACTAAGAAAAAAGGACTTCTGGACTCAAGTATCAGGGAGATAGGATTTACTCCTAAAGAGGAGCTAAAGAAGCCTGTAATCTCAGCCACTTGGGAGGCAGAGCCAGGTTGATCTCAAGTCAGAGGCCAGAGGCAGCCTGCATAACTTAAAGAGATTGTGACTCAAAAAAAAAAAAAAAAAAAAAAAAAAAAAAAAAAAAAAAAAAAAAAAAAAAAAAAAAAAAAAAAAAAAAAAAAAAAAAAAAAAAAAAAAAAAAAAAAAAAAAAAAAAAAAGGGCTGAGGATGCAGCAAAAATTTTAATTGATTAATTAAAAAAATAAAAGAGGAGCTAACCACCTACTGTGGGCTGGAGTTTTAACTTACTTGGTAGAGTGCTGCTCTGAGCTCTCTGAGGCCCTGGGCTCCATGCCCAGCACCACATAAAATGAGAGGAGGACTGGCAACCCACTCCTGAAACAATCAGCCATTGAAAACCCTATGAATAGCAGAGAAGCACTGACATAGTGCTGGACATGGCCCAGTATTGAGGAATGTTGGTTGTACATAGTTTCTATGAGTTGGACCTGAGTTGATGGGACCTAACAACAACAAACACCTAATTAGAGGACATTAGCTATGAAATTATGTAGCTTTACTTAAAAATCCATGATCACAAAATAGCCTTTGACTATAACTAGACTTCATATATCCCATCATCAGTATGAGAAGTAGTCACTGTGAAATAGATTTTTCCCTCACTATAAACTGATGGCACCTGGCATGATGGTACACTCCTGTAATCACAGAACTAGGGAGCCTCAGGTAAGAAGGATCAAGTTTAAGGTCAGGTTGGGGTACATGCTGAGATCCTGCCTCTAATTAATTAATTAATTAATTAATTGCACTCTGGTTTGTACACTTAATACCTAAAGAAAATAAATGTCTGAGTTGACAGTATAGAGTGGTACCTGCACAAAGATCTAGGCAGCCAACCTGAATTCCATGTAGTAATACTATTTTCTTGGTGCATACTTTGGCAAGCTTTCAACACATAGTAGAAAAAATTCTTCAAAATAAGCACCATGTGATAGTAAATAGTGAAAATAACATAAACTCTGGAAATGAATGGGATATGAATTAAAATTCTAGTGTCATCAGTTGCTAGATATGTGACTTTGGACACTGATCTTAATCCACCTACCCAAAGTATTCCTTCATCTGTAAAGGGGACTGTTGAAAGGACTGAATTAACAAGTGAGAGCTGATAAACAATGAAAACAAGATGCATTATAAACTAGTCAAATCTCTTTCACTGGAAATCCAGAATGAAAGACAAGATGGACTGCCTGTTGGCTGATTTGGAAGAGATTCTTAAATTTTGTATGGATTCAAAGATGGGAAGTGCATTCCAATTCCAAATGGCTAAAAAATAAGTTAGTTTAAGAGATTAAGTCAATGAAGTATCGCCTATCTTCAAAATCTAGAATTTCTACTACTCAGACTTAAGTGTCCCATTTTTGAACAATCCACTGCCAAAAGTAAATAAAAAACAATTGTTATGAGCTAATCAAAATTATAGCATAAATCTTTATCTTATTGAAGAAACTAAATTATGCACTTTAGCTTGTGCATCTGCCTGTAGTTAATGTGCTGTTTTTAATGAGTCTTCTTTGCCTAAGAAAGCAGGTCAAACAAGAGTTAGCAATTAGTTAAAAAGCATGTAGTTCAAACAAAATAAAGGAGATTGTTCCTGTAAAATCACTGAGCTTCCATCCTGGTCACAGTCCCTGTCTCAAAGAGCTCAGGGCTTTGGAGAAAAAAAAGTGAGACAACAAATACATTGTTTACAGGGCAATAACAAGAGACATTACACTAGATAAAAGGAGGGGGTGATCATTGCTGCTTAGAAAGACAAAGAGGAAGTGAACTGTAACAAGATAGAGACAGAGAAGTACTTAGCAATTAAAAGGTCTTTGGCAAACTACTAACAGGAGGGTCAGAGGCATAAATCACTCTGCCATTGCCTTAGCAAGTGAGCAGGGCCAATGGCCAGGAGGTATAGAAAACCTCTTTGAGACTAATTAAAATAGAGAAATTTATACTTAAGGAATAACAAACCTAAATAATTAGGTGAGCATAGTAGTCTTCAGACAAATGCAAAAAAAAAAAAAAAAAATCAAAGTAATATACTTACAAGATAAACATACTTGCACAAAACAATCAGTAACTTTATAAAAAGAGGCTTTCAGAGCCAAGGGAGGTGGCACACTGTTGTAATCCCAGCACTTGTGAGGCTGAGGCAGGAAGATCTTGAGTAGGAGACCAGCCTGAGCTACAGAGTGAGGCCCTGTCTGAAAAAACCCAAACAAACCAACCCAAAATAACAACAAAACCACACAGATTTCCTTCATAGTTTCTCCAGACTTGTGCCAAGGGACAGATGACAATAATATCCCAGACTATCATATACCATTCACTGTGAATACATTTTTGGGAAGATCTCTTTGTCATATAAAACAGGAAATAAAAATTTAACACAATGAAATGGCAGTCTTCTTCCAATTTTGCCCATGCAAAATTGTTAAGTATTAATAATATAAGAACACATGTAATAAGAACACATGCCCATTTTGTTTGGACAAATGATCAAGTATCTTTGCTCCCAAACCAATCATTTCTCTTTAACTGAAACTTCCAAAAACTCAAAACACTTCAGCACAGGAGGGAAAAAAAAAAAAAAAAAAAAAAGGTTAAATAAAACCTAGTTATTTGAAAACGTTTAAATACCATAAAACTACAAAGGACACAGTTCCTTAATGCTCACAGAAGATATTGAGAAGCTTGGAATGCCAAAAATCTCCTTTATTTCAACATTTTGGATTTCTCCATAGTTAGAATAATTCATCTCAAGAACCAAAGTACATGAAAATTGTTTAATTCATAATGGAAAAAAGTCATATTCATCTTACTCTCTACAGTGAGAAGTCTCTTAAAAAGATAAAACTGTTTATATCAAAGAACAGTTTGAAATTTAACCTTGTTTTACCATTTTCTTGGCACTCTTAAATATAATTGTTTTTAAAATCAGAACTGTTATTAAGAATTGTAGCTTAAATTTTTCAAAGAAAAGGTAGAAGGAGGAGGAGGAGGAGGAGGAGAAGGGAGATCATCCTTGTCCAGTTACCTAACTCAAACTCATAAGTAGTTATAAAAGTGAACTCTATTTGAGTAACAAAACAAGTCTGTACAGGAGCAGAGACGTGCACTTCTACTGAAAAGTACTGTCTGATGAAAAGTACTATCCAAGTCTCTAGATATAACATGTTTATGTGTAACTCCTTCCCTGTGGCTGAAGAAAAAAAAGGCTGACTTAAAAAATAAACGCTCAAAGGAGCTAACTTTTCTAACCTCTGTACTCCTTTCTCAGACAGGTGCAGAGTTTGCCTAAAGCCCTCCCTGGATGTAGCTCCCACTCAAAAAAGGTGTATTCTACACACAACCTATTTGGTTACTATAACACATGGTTTCTAAGCCACAAAGGGATTGAGTGGAGAGGATAAAGCATGAGAAAAAGGGAGGATCGGGCTGTTCCAATGATTGATCAATTCAGGTTCTCACTTGGAGATCCTGTTTAAAAACCGATCGCTAAATTGTACCCGATTGCTTCGTGTTAAAGGACAAGGGATCTCTTGGGATAAAGTAGACGAAAAACCGAAAGTTTAAGAGTTAAAACTACACCGGCACCAGCTTCGGGTTCTTATCAAAACAATAGCAGTGGCACATGTCAGGAGGCCCACATGCGCAGGGGGATAAAGAGGCGACAGGCTGAAGCTGGAGTTGAACTTGTCTTAACCCCCTCCCCCAACTCCCATCTCCGCGCTCCCGGCTAAAAGAAAGTGAAAACGAGGGGCGCCCAAGGCCGGGTTGTCTTCCTCCTCCTCTCCCCACCCCCCGCCCAGGCTCCGACTTCTTCCTCACCGGCCTCCCGGGGGCGGAGACGCTGAGTTCCCTGGGGACGGGAGTTAGTCACCAAGAAGAGGCGGTGACAGCGCACAGCTCGCGTCGCGCACTCCGAGGCCTAACCGCCCCGGGCCGGAGGCCGCCGAGGCTGGCGTGGCCGGGGCACACCGCCCCCGACCCGCTAAGAAACCCCTCATTTCCTAAAGGGAGTCCCAACCGCGCCCTCCCACCCCTTACCCTAGGCGGCCGCAATGTCAAAACCCACTCCGGACCGGGGAAACCAAGCCCCGCCCGGCCGCTTCCCGCTGTCGGGGTCAGGGACTCCCTCTCTGGGCAGGGGGCCGCGGCCCCGCGCAGCTGACCAGAGCGGGGATCCCCTCCGCGGCCGCGGGGCGGGGATCCCGGAACTGGCCCCGGAGCGCTCGTGTGACCGCGGTGGGGAGGGACGTAGCGGGGGGTTTCCTCCAGCCGGGCGACAGCAGCAGCGCGGTCCCTAAGGACCAGCAGGGACCCCAGCCTCCGCGCTCGGACCCGCCTGCCCCACGCGCGCCGCGCCCGGCGGCCCCCGGCGGTCTCCGCGTTGGGCGGGAGAGGGGCAGAGAAAACGGGGCCCGCAGCTACCCGTCACCTTCAAGCGGCCGGGACAGAAGCCCAGGGCGAGGAAAAGGAGACAGACAAAAGGGCGCTGGGGAGGGAACCCCTACGCCCCCCGGAGCCCTCGTCCCCCGTCCCAGCCCGGCCCTTACTCGTAGTGGCGGAAGATCTCGTTGGTGACTTTACAGTAGAAAACTTCCTCGTCCGGCCGCAGGTCCACAGGCGGCTTCTGTCTCACAAACGGCTTTCGGTGGAGCAGCGGCATCTCCCGTCCGCGCGCGCGCCGGCCCGGACCCTCGGTCGCCGGCGTCGGTCCCGCTTCCCCTATCAAAACCAGAGGGAAAGGAAAGTCGATGAGGTGGGGATGGCCGGCTGCGGCGTGGGCCGGTCCGCGTGCCGGGGAGAGAGCGGCCGCCTTTTGTGTGAGTGACGCGCCGCGGCTGCTACTGGAGCCGAGTTCTCTCCCGCCACTGCTGGGGTGTCGGGCAAGTAGAGCCAGAGCCTCTCCGGAGCTCCGAGCGCGCCCCACCTCCGCCCGCCCGGCGATCGGCTCACAATGGGGCCAGACGCCCGGCTGCGGGCGGTGCGGGAGCGGCGGCGGCGGCGGCGGCGGCGGCCCCCTCCCCCATTGCCGGCTCCCCGCCTGCCGCCGCCGCCGCCGCCGCGGGGCTCGCAACGTGCTCGGCCAGCAGCCGGCCAGCCCCACGCAGCCAGGGTGCTCGCAGCGGGCGGACCCCCGCGCCGCGCCGCTTTGTTACCCCATTTGCCTAACCCTTCCCTGCTGGCGCCGGCCGACGCCCGAGCAACCGCACCGAGCCCCTCACCTGCGAGCACTCCGACTGCCGCTTCACCTTCTCAACTAAAAAGGCAGCGAGGACCTAGCCCTCCCGAGAGGTCGGTTCTCGTCGGCCGCCCCGCAGCCCTGGCCGCTGCTTCTCCTGCTGCCACTGCCTGGCTCCGCGCGGGGAAGAGAGTCCCACCGCCACTTCCCCGCCTCTCCGAGCTCCTGGGAAGTTTCTGATCTACTTTCGGCTCAGAAGGAGGAAGAGCTTTTGGGAGGAGCTTTTCACTTCTCGCGTCTACCTTTTTATTGGCTACTCGATGACTTTTACAGCCTGTCACTGATACAGGAAGAGACAGCGAAGAGCCTCGGAGAGCTACATTATTAATTAATAGAGCAATCCCTTGTGAAGAATCAGAAGTATCCTCCATGTTTGCGATTATCAGCCGAAAGATCTAGGGAAAGCGCTGGGGTCTCAAAAACACATGGCTGGCAAAGTAAAGCCTTCCTCTTCAAGTCTGGCACCAACTTTTGGCAAAACGATGGAAAAAGGATTCCAATCACGACTAAAATCGTATTTTGAAGATGGGAAGAGAAGTGAAATGTTTTGATATTTTTCTGCTTCAAAATTAAAATTCGCATCTAAAAATATTAGGCATGTATAAACATCCAGCTTGAACAGACACTACCTTTCTTGACATCAGTTATTTTTTATACTTAGAACAACTCAAAGAACTAGATAGCCCAGGAAAAAAAAAAAAAAAAAAAGTATATTAGAAAATGTAATCATGCCCATAGGATCCTCACATATTTAAAACTAAATGCACACTTTCAAAAGTAATGTTTACATCACTGTAAATAATGTATAGATCGATGTTTAATTCAATTAGAATTTTAAAGATTATGGATTTACTAAAATGTCCTCTAGGGAACTTTCTCATCAGTAATTTTCATTTATGAAACAATTTTTATGTTCATAATATTCAGACATTTTTTTCAGTACTGAGGGCCTTGTGGATACTTTGTAAGTGGTCTACCACTGAGCTGCACCGCTAGGCCATTTTGTTGTTTTTTGTTTTGTTTTGTTTTGAGACAGGGTCTTGTTAAATTATGCAAGCCACCTCTGGCCTCCAATTTACCATCCTACTGCCTCAGACTCCTTAGTCTATGGGATTACAGGAGTGAACCACCACTCCAGGCAGTATATGTGGCTTTTGAATTAAAATGAAATTTCAAACTAGACATCATTCAGAATGTTCACGAGGATTTTAAAGTCTTTTTTTGTTGTTATTGCCTTGATAGTTGCTTATTTGCAAATTAACATGTAAGAGTGTGTCTAAAAGTATGCTTGAAGAACAATGATTATTCAACAAAGGTGTTTTTTCTAATTACTAATACTGTGAAATGATAATTACAAAATAATATAGGATCACCTTTATTTCTTCAAATTAAATACATTTGTACTTTGAAGCAGAAAATGTAAGAAATCTATTTAAAAAATTTTTTTTCCTTTCTTCTTTTTCTGTTTGCAGTGCTAGAGCTTGAACCCAGGGTCTCATGCATGATAAGCAAGCACTCTACCAACTGAGCTAAACCCCCAGCCCCTAGAAGTCTATTTAAACCTAGTAACAATTTTTGAACTTCTCTCCAGCTGCTTTTAGCTGCTTTATATTGCTAGCAAAGTAAACATCTGAGAAGCATAATATTCTTCGGGTGCTTAAAAATCATTAATTGTATTTATTGATGTATCTTACTCTGTGATTATTGAAGTCACAGAAGCCCAGAAATGCTACCACTAGTAAATATATACTTTAGCCTGTATAAACTTTTCAAAAAAGTACAAGGTTAAAGATTTGGTGTTTTAAGCTGGGCTTGGTTGTGCACTGCCTATAATCTCAGAACTCTGGCACTCAGGCTGAGGCAGAAGGATCTATGCAAGTTGATGGCCAGCTTGGGCTGCACAGTGAGACTCTGTTTGAAAAGGGGGAAAAAAAAAAAAGATTTAGTGTTTTAAACTGGCTTCCAATTAGTATAACGAATGACAAGTTAGCATTCTTTACTAATTTACCAGGTAAAAAACTTAGAGCCCACAAAAGTAGCCTCAAAAGAGGAATATGGAAAAAGAATAATTTATGACCTTTTTTGTTTTTTGTTTTTTGTGTTTTTTTGGTGCTTGGAGTTGACTCTGGGCTCAAGCATGCTAAGCCCTTAGCCTACAATTTATATTAAAGCATTACCAGCATTACCATCACAACTCAAAATTCTAACTTAACTATTAAACTAAAAACAGATGAAGTTTTCTGAATATCTAAGTACATTTTATATCTATTCCCCAAGATTTAAAAATTTGTTAAAATTGTGACAAAAAGCAATAGTGTTTATTTTTATTAATTGCAAATTTTAAATAGTTGGATTCTTATGCTAACAAAATTGAAATTTTATTCTACTAAAATACTATCATACTCAGATTTCACCCCAGGCACAATGCTATTCTCTTATTTCCACTGAAGTTCAGAAGTTACTTAAGTAACATGCCAAAAGGCATGCAGTCTAGAAGCAGAAAAACTGAAATTCCCTAGTCTTAACTCCAGAATCCAAGCTCCAAACTACTATTCTATATTTCTGTAGGACTGGTTTGCTGATCTAACTCAGATGGAAATTGAAACAAGGAACTTGATCCTATGCACAAGACAATTTAGACCTCGTAATGATTATGAAAGTTTTTTAATCATAAAACTACTAGAAGAAGCTATAGAAGAATTTTAAAAATTATTTCAGAGTGGGGAAAGCCTAAATATAATACAAGGCACAGAAGTCACAGAATATGATTCTACAAAATAATAATTAAAAATTATGCATGACAAAGCTGAAAGACAAATATTAAATTGGAAAAAATGTTTCCACCTCACTGACAAATGGCAAATTTCCCTCACATATAAAGAGTTCTTATAATCACGATAATCCAAGAGAAACAATTGCCTTTTAAAACAAATAAAAAGATTCTCAACTTCGCTCATAATAAGAAAAAGCAGACTAAAATTACACCAAGATGCCACACATGATGGTGCAGGCCTTTAATCCCAGAATTTGGGAAGCTGAGGCAGGAGGATCATGAGTCGGAGGACAATTTGGACAAGTAAAGCCAGCTTGGGCTATACAGTGAGACCTTGTCTAAAAACCAAAACCAAAACCAAACAAAACACAATAACAACAACAAAAATTTATATCAAGATGACATTTTTTCATCATTTAGATTAGCAAAGATCACCATCATATGTTGGTAAGTCTGTGGGGGAAACAGGAACAATCTCTATAGAGGGCAAATCGACATAAAATATCTACCCAAGATTACAAATGCACTAGAACTTCCACATGTAGGAAGTTATCCCATATATATTTCAGTTTGAGTAGTTTGCTGCTATGAGGAACAGACTAATATTGAAACCAGTGGAAATATCCATAATTACATAAATTATACTATATCTATAGAATGGACTTGTATCCAGACATAAGAAAAATGAGGAGGAGAAGACAAAACAAAACCAAGAAAAGTGTGGGTTGGTTTTATATATGTATATGTGTGTGTGTGTATATATATATATATATATATATATATACATATATATACACATATATATGCACATATTTGCTTGATACATAAAATATATCTGGAAGGGTACACATGAAAATAACACTAGTTGCCTCTGGGAAGAGAAAGGGATGAAAGGGAGACTTCACTGCAGAAAGATGAATACAAATTTAAAGATACAGAGATTAGAAGGTAAAGTTGCAGGTAAGGGCAGATAATTGATGTAAGTCTTTTACTGCACAATAGGAAATAAAAAGAACTTAAAATTAGAATTGCAAATAAAAAGTAAAACTTTCTGTGCTAAATATTGTGCAGAGCCTTACATAGTACCTTATGACAGTTCAATACATATTTATCAGATGGATGAATGGTTAGCTGGATATATAAAATACAAATTTAGTTTGATTATAGTAATACAAATAGCTGCTTTCATCTTAACGTGGAAATAGAATTTAGATCACACACTTCCAAAAACTATCTAGATTACCTATTGATAAGTATATCTTCCAATTTATAGAACAAATCATTACCTTGTTCAGGGCAAATAGATTTATTATTGTTTTTTAAAACAATAAGACATGCAAAAAATAAAATGATAGTTTAAAAATTGGGAGGGAGTGGTACATGGGGATTGAACCCAGGGCTCTTCAACTGCTCAACTTCCAGTGCATTTTTAAGTCTTTTATTTTGGGTCAGGGTCTGGCTAAATTTCACAGGCTGCCTCTGGCCTTGAACTTGAGAGCC
Source organism: Pedetes capensis (assembly GCA_007922755.1). Taxonomy (NCBI): domain Eukaryota; kingdom Metazoa; phylum Chordata; class Mammalia; order Rodentia; family Pedetidae; genus Pedetes; species Pedetes capensis. Next base: position 48,938 of record VMDO01011949.1, on the reverse strand, counting down.
TCCTGTCCCCCCTCTTGAGTCATTAGGATTACAGGCATCAGCCACCACATCGAGCAGTAGATGGTTTTAAAATGTGAATTATAAGGTTCTTTTTCTTTTATCAACTCCCAAACTAATTATTATTATTATTATTTTCCTTATGTAGGGCTGAACCTAGGGCCTTACATGTGGCAGGACAGTGCTCCACCACTAAGCTGCACCTCCAACCCCCTTTTTCCCCCCTCTTTCCCCCCTTTTTTCCCCCTTTTTTAAAGTTTTGAGACAGGGTCTGGCTAAATTGCTCAGGCTGCCTCTGGTGCCAAATTCACAGTCTTCCTGCCTCAACCTCTGAATTCCCGGGGATTATACATATATGTATCTTCCTTGACTCCAGTACAAACTCCAAATCCCCCAATATTAGACACTTTTCTTTTTCCCATTTCAAATTTTCCTTTTAACATAAAGACTTCACACTCAATTTTAGTATGGTAGTGAGAATAATAGCCCCCAAAGATGTCCATGTTGGTGTGTTAATTTGTAAAATAAAGGACCTTACAATGGGGAGATCATTTTGTGTTACCCAGATGAGCCTGACCTAATTACATGAGCTCTCAAAAGTAGAGAATATTTCTCAACTATGGTTAGTTTTGTTTGTTTGCTTTTGTTGTTGTTGTTGGTTTGTTTTTTTTTTTTTTTTTTTTGATGCAGTACTAGGAATCAAACCCAGAGTCTAGGTAAGCTGGGTAAGCACACTACTACTGAGCTATATCCTCAGCCCCTTACTATCATTGTACACAGGAGAGGATGATTGAAGAAAAGGCAGAGAGATGTAACATAGCCAGTTTTTGATGAAAAAATGGGGTCAACAAGACACAGAATGTGGTTGTCTCTAGAAGCTAGAAGTGCCAAGGGAACACATTCTTCCACAGAGGTCTCCAAAAGGAGCACATGCCTGCTACAACTTTATTTTAACCGGATAAGACATGTATTAGCCTGCAGCCGTAGCCCTGTGGCATCCGATCCCATCAGATCTCAGAAGCTAAGCAGGGTCAGGCCTGGTTAGTACCTGGATGGGAGACCACCTGGGAACACCAGAAGCTGTAGGCTTGGGAGAAGGACCTAACAACCCCATCCCAAAAATCAATCTGCCATTGAAAACCCTATGAACAGCAGAGAAGCACTGACAATAGTGTTTCCCCTGTTGTACAGAGGGTCGCTATGAGTCGGATACCGACTTGATGGCACCTAACAACAACAACAACGCATGTATAGAGGTCTGGGATTTAGCTCAGTTGGTAGAGCACTGTGCTGCAGTCTCTGAGGTCCTGAGTTCAGTTCCCAGCACCGCAGAAATGGGAGAAGGAGCTGGTAACCCACTCCCAAGGCAATCCCGAAAGAGTCAGCCATTGAAAACCCTGTAAGGGTCGCTATGAGTCAGATACCGACTCAATAGCACCTAACAACAACAACAACAATATGTGTAGAGTTGGCATGTATATAATATAGTAAACGGATGGTTATAAATGGACAAAGATTTTTTTTCTGATTAGATTCTATCTCTTCTGACCTCCTTGGGGATCTTGCTTCATCAGTTATCTTCTATCTAGCAGCAATGTGTCCTTCACCAGTAGGATCACTGTCATCAGTCTGTAAATTAGCGCAGGTCTATTTCATGGTGGTGGGGAGATCAACCACATTGTTCTTTATACTCAGCACAACTTCTCTTCCCTTTTAGCCAACATTTTCAAAAGGAAATCTATGGCCTTTGTTTCTACTTTCTTTATTTCTCTTTATTTTTAACCGTTTGTAGCCTCTCTGATCCCTACACTACCCTTGATTCTGACCTCCTCATTGACAAATCCAATGGATTCTCTTCAGGAAAGAGTCCACCTAACTCACTCTGCCCCTTGGCATCCTCTCTACCTTTATCTCTGATACACTCTCCCTGGTTCTCTTCCTTCCCTCTGAATGGTCCCGAGTCTCCTTGGTATCACCTCTTCCCTCTCAAACGGTTCCCTAAATTCTGGTATTTCCTGGCTATCTCTCTCTCTCATCCCTTCTCTTCTCTTATAGCTCCTCAGGGAAGTCTTCACCAAATTCTCTCCACCTTGCTGCCTTAACTGCCCCCATTCTCATCGGAACATGAGCTCCTCCAGAGTCTTTTGGTTTCCATTAGGATGCTACTACAGCTCCTTGAAGACTATGACATGACGAGGAACTTGTAAAACTGAGATTTTATAAAGATGAATCTGAGAGTGGATTGGGCAGAGCCTAGAGGCAGGGAAACAGGTTGAGATGGGATAGAAGTACCATGTGACCACAAAATGACCACACAGTAGTTCCCCCTTATCTGAGGTTTCACCCTCTGAGATTCCAGTTACCTACTGCCAACTGTGGTATAAAAATATTGTCTTGACTCTAGAGAGAGAGATGCATTTGCATAATTTTTATTTTGGTGTTTTGTTATAATTGTTCTATTATTTATTGTTCTTAATCTGTTACTGTGCTTCTTATTTATAAATTAAACTTTATCATAAATATGTATGTACAGGAAAAACCATGGTATATCTAGGGTTCAGTATTATCTGTGGCCTCAGACATTCACTGGAGGTCTTGGAAATAGCCCCATGGATGAGGGGAACTACTGTAGCCCTGAATTATTGCCTTGGCAATAGAAAGAAAGAAAAGCTAGGAGAAATATTTCAGAGTAAGTATTTAGTGACAGAATTTGATGACACACTAAGGAAGAAAAAGGAAAAGTCAGAGATGATTCACAGATTCCAGGCCTCAAAGTCTAGAAAAGTGATAACATCATTAGCAGAAATGAGGTAATCAGGTATAGAATATAAGACATCCCATTTTTAGATGTGGAGCATCAAAACAGAAGTGTCCTACAGGCAGTTAGAAAACTGGGTTCTGAAATCAAAAGAGAAATCTAGATTGAGACTACAGATTAGGGAACTATTTCCAGAAATGTGATAGCAAAATGTACTAAAGTTGATGAATATGCATTTTGTTGTTGTTAGGTGCCGTCGAGTTGGCAGATTGATTTTTGGGAGGGGGTTGCCAGGTCCTTCTCCCAAGCCTACAGCTTCTGGTGTTCCCAGGCGGTCTCCCATCCAGGTACTAACCAGGCCCAACCCTGCTTAGCTTCCGAGATCTGACGGGATCAGATGCCACAGGGCTCTGGCTGCAGGCTGGGATATGCATTAGGTAATTAATATTTGCCAAATAAATCTTTCTTTACTCTTCTCTCCCTTAAAGTACCCAACCCAAGTACCAGGCAGATTATAGTACTCACCAGCACTCCAGGATACCTTCCTTTTCCCGATGAGTGACCCCCATCCCTAGCATTTGTTTTCCCTGTTCCTACTACATGATGTCACCAAAAAAAGTGTTCTCTGATCTGAGGACTTTCACTGATACTGGCTAGGGTTTAGCTCAGTTGGTAGAGTGCTTGCTCTTTGTGCTCTGAGGCCCTGGGTTCAATCCCTAGCACCATAAAAAATGGGAGAAGGACCTGGCAGCCCACTTCCAAAATAATCAGCCATGGAAAACCCTAAGAATAGCAGAGAAACACTGACAAATGGCACAATGTCAGCAAGTGTTTTATTCTGTTGTACATAGGGTTGCTATGAGTCGGACCCCACCCGATGGCACCTCACAACAAACAACAAAGTTCTCTAAAGGCAGCTCATGTTGACATTCTGTTGACTACCCCTTAACAGATTTTGTAAACAAACTTCCATTTTTTGCAAGCCTCCAACCTGATCTCCTCCCTTTCTTAGCTTTAACTTTTACTTTCAACAATCACCTTAGTTCCTAATTAATTTACAAAATCTGGGCTATAGTATGACTTCTTTTTTCAAGCCAAATTCCCTATATTTTTCTCCTTTCCAAGGCTTTATCTATGCCTTTGACATAATTTTTCCACCTCTAGGACCTTGTTCTTTGGCATCCTTTTGTCTAATATTTCTTCCCCTTATTATTACTCTTTTCCTTTGGCCTACTAACATATACAAACATTCCTTATCCTTAAAATTTTTTTCCCTTCACATTGATTCCCATGGAGGTATCATCTTATCATTTGACTTTTTTTGTTGTTGTTGTTACAAAGTAATATAAACTTTACAACTATGTGTAGTCTTGAGAGTGGTTTGAATTCTTGCTATGTTTTATTTGTGTTAGTATGTCATATGTGTGAGTGTGTGTGTGTGTGTGTGTGTGTGTGTGTGTAGGGGGAGGTAGTATTGGGGATCAAACCCAGGGCCTCACAGATGCTAGGCAAGCACTCTACTACTGAGCTACATCCCCAACTCTTTTTATTTTATGATATTCTATTTTGAGACAGGGTCTCATTAAGTTGCTCATGTTGACCTCCAATTTGCAATCCTCCTGCATCAGCCTGCTGAGTACCTAAGATTACAGGTATGTGCCATCATGCTCAGATTGTCCTATATATTTGTGTCAGAGTCTCCAAATTGTAAATTTCTTCAGGCCAGAATTCATCTGATAAATTAATCATAGAACATTTTTAGCTATGACCAATCAAGAAATAGTTGTTCAATTTGGGATGCTGACTTCTGAGAAACAACAAATATTATTAGTTTGCCATTAAATGTGTTCAAGGAGTTAAAATTGTAAATGCACTTAGAGTTGTCATATCATGGTTACTTCTTAGTCATAAAGCCAGGACTTTTTCTGATGTCTATAACAATAGCAATTATATTCATTCAAGGATGTAACCAAGAGTCTTGGGCAATTCTTATGGCAACTACCATTAATGTTAGCATGAGAATGGTCAGTCAAGTTGGAAATTTATCATAAAGGCCCAACTTTTTTCCAGTATTAACTTAAATCAGTCTTCAAAAACATATATACCTTATGTCTGAGAACTTTCTAAGCAGGAGAGTTGCCGTTGGCTTCTGATATTTACTTTACACATATGTCTACATTTCTCCTTCTATCCTTAAAAGCTACTTCCCAGCCTCATTCCACTATAAACTGACTTCCTAATTGTTGATGAAGTTAGAGAAGACACCAGAATGTGAAGCTAAATATTTGGATCTAAGAGCTAAAGAATGAAATATTTAAAACAAATTAATTTTTATAACCAACTTTTAGAAAAAGTTATTTTTATAATTTTACAAAACTAAAATATGATCAGGTATTGTAGCACATGTCTGTAATCCCAACACTTGGGAAGCTGAGAAAAGAGGGTCTCATAACAAACATACAAACAAAACCCCAAAATAGGTGTTTCAGGTTTTCACAGCAAAATAAAGTCCTCATAACTAGAAAACTGCTGAAAAAAATATTTTAAAATATTGTGAATTAGAGTAAAGCAAACTTATGCCTTTTAGTTAAAAATATAAAAATTAAATTTAGAGCCGGACGTGGTGGCGCACGCCTGTAATCCCAGCGGCTCGGGAGGCAGAGACAGGAGGATCGCAAGTTCAAGACCAGAGGTAGTCTGCGTAACTTAGCAAGACCCTGTCTCAAAGAGTTGAAAAAAAAAAAAAGGACTGGGGGGTGCAGCTCAGTGGTCCAGCACTTGCAGAGCATGCAAGCGCAAGGCCCTGGGTTCAACCCCCAGTATCTAAAAAAAAAAAAAATTAAATTTAAAAATCATTTTTAACAACTGCTAGGTATAAAGCACTTGGCCAAGATTTGAGTTTAAGAATAAGAAAGTCATAATGGCTCATATGAAAGCTATTCCAAACACACTCTATTATTATTCTCATTTTATAGATAATAAGGGTGCAAAGAAAAGAAATTGTCCAAGATCCCACAGCATGCAAGAGGAAAAGCTGGGATTCAAATTTAGATTGATTTCATATCATAATCTATTCATGTAACAACTATTTCTGAATGCTTCTACCTACCAGGCACCATTCTAGGAACTTGGCATATATCAGAGAAGAAAACAGAAGAAGATATCTACACTCTGCATACTTACTTTCACAGGAAAGCTAGAGCCAGAAGAACCCTGCTATGTACCTGTCCCTCTTAGACAGCTAGAGAAAAGAGGTAATAACTTGAAGAATGGATTTTTGGAGTTTTTAGTGACTTTTGGTAGCAGCAAAGAATCCCAGAGCCAGGGAGCAAAAAGTAATATTTTCTAGAGAGACTGTAAGGGGGACTGATACTTCTCCATAGGCTAAAAGTGAAGGTTGCTCAGCTAGGGTGGGTCGCTCAATGGTAGAATGTTGCTTACCGTGTGCAAGACCCTGAGTTTAATCCTCCACACTGTCCTCCCCGCAAAGTGAAGCTGCAGTGGGGGGCTGGACGGGGAGGGACTGCCACCACTGGGTGATCATATCTGGAAACTCACAAACACAGAAGCATTTCATTTGCCTCCATACCTGGTGATTGAATCTTTGAGCAAATCTGTTCTATCAAATAAGTGAAGTATCTTTTATTTGCCAGACATTTTTACAATAGTGAAGGATGATTAATTATGCTAAAGAAACAATAAGCTGTTGTAGAAAATGAATGGTCTTGGATTCTAAGACTGGATTTAAATTTCCATTTGGAACATAAAACCTTTGGCAACTAAATTTCATCACCTACAAAGAACTGAGACAGATTCCAGATTAATATATGTTTATACATGAATTTCTATAAAAATTTACAATATACATAACCATCAATAATATCTAGTTATTCTGGAAATCAGAATGCTATGGCAAACTTCATTATTCATTTCATCAAGATAACATACCACTGAGAACAAAACCTGAAATACATAACATTCAAAGAAAGAAAACCACAATCTAACATCATTTATTAAAATAGATATATAGCATATATGGTCTGGGGTTTAGCTCAGTTGGTAGAGTGCTGCTCCACACTCTCTGAGGACCCAGGTTCCATCCCAGCACCACAAAAACAGGAGGTCATGGCAATCCACTCTTGAATCCATCCCAAAACAATTAGCCATTGAAAACCCTGAGGGTCACTATGAGTCAAACCCAACTCAATGGCACCTAACAACAACAACAAATATATATGTACCTATATACATATATATGTATATATGAGTACACATATATATTCAAATCTAGTAGTACATTAACCAAATAACACACCTTAACAGAAAAGGGCTTATTTTAACAATATACAGATGCTACAACATTAGGATATCAATAAATACATTTATTACATTAATGGATCAAAAGAATAAAAATTCAAGCCAGATTTGGTGGCCCATGACTATAATCCCAGTATTTGGGAAGCTGAGCCAAGAGGATTGTGATTTTAAAGCCAGCTTGGGCTACATAGTGAGGCCCTGTCTAAAAAAAAAAGACAGAAAAAAGATAAAGGAAAAAAAAAAGAAAACTCTAATATTGTTTTGGGAGAAAATAAAGGGCATTTGATAAAATCTAAATGTTTGTTACTGGTTTGTAAAATCACAAAGTGCCAATGAAGACATGATAAAGCATAAATATATCATATCTAGTATTTCAAAACATTAAAACTTTAGTTATATTTTTATCACACCTGGCAACAATAAAAAATCTCCACTATCATTGCTATTATTCATATCTACTTAGGAAGCTAGGGCTGGGATTTAGCTCAGTTGGTAGAGAGTTGCGCTGCAGTCTCTGAGGTCCCGAGTTCAATTCCCAGCACCGCAAAAATGGGAGAAGGGCCTGGCAATACCAAAACAGTCAGCCATTGAAAACCCTATGAGGGTTGGCTATGAGTCAGATACCAACTCAATGGCACCTAACAACCTAACAACAACTTAGGAAGCTAGCTAATAAACAAAGATAAGAAAAATAAAGAAGAGTCAACTAAGAAAACTATTACTACTAATAAGAGAGATTCAGAAAGATGTTTTACCACAAGATAACTTTCCTGTACAGTACCTAAGCCATTTGGAAAATGTTAGAGAAGAAAGATCTCATTTAAAATGAACCCAAACTGGGTCCTTTGCACTTGCTCTTTCTCCTGTTTGAGACATTTCCCCTAAATCTTGTGTGCCTGCAGTCATAGCACTGTAGTGTCTGATCCCGTCAGATCTCGAAAGCTAAGCAGGGTTGAACATGGTTAGTACTTGGATAGGAGACTGCCTGGGAACACCAGGTGCTGTAGGCTTGAGAGAAGGACCTGGCAATCCATTCCCCAAAACCAATCAGCCATTGAAAACCCTATGAATAGCAGAGAAACACTGAGAATAGTGTTTTGCCTGTTGTACATAGAGTTGCTGAGTAGGACACCGACTCCACGACACCTAACAACCATCAATAGCAACAACAAATCTTGTGTACATGTCACTTTCTCATCATTTAATTCTCATCTCAATTTACTGTTCTGTGGGAAAACCTCTGCCTGTTCTAGGCTCTGTTATGACCACTAGCACTGTTGAGCATTTCCCATGACGTAGATTACTAAGATGTATATTTACATGTTTACTTTTCCTTTTGGGTACACAAACCACATTTCCTATTTTCCTTTGCAGTTATTTGGATCTATGACTGAATTTTGGCCTACAGTTTGGGAGGAAATATCACTTTTAGAGCAGGGAAAAACTCTTAAGCACTTCTCTGCATTCCCTTTCCCACCAGCAAAATAAAAAGACTCCAAAAACCTAAAGGATGGTAGAACCACAAGAATAAAGTAAAACTGAAGGAGCCTGGGTACCTCAGTCACAGTTTACCAGAGTAGCTCAAGGGAGCTGCCCAACCAGAAACACACACTTTGGTGTGTTGCATGAACAGGAAGCATGTTTATTTCTTTCAGGTAACAAATATTATAGCACTTTCAAAGCAGTAGTTTTCACAACTCCGTTTTTAGATGAGGATAGAAAGTTAGTGATTGTATTTATTTACTTGAGGCGCCGGGGCTTATCTCTGCTGGTAGAGTACTGTTCTGCTCTCTCTGAGGCCCTGGGTTTGATTCCTATCACAACAAAAACAGGGGAAGGACATGGCAATCCACTCCTGAAGCAATCCTGAAACAATCAGCCATTGAAAACCCTATGAATAGCAGAGAAGCTCTGACATAGTGCCAGGCATGGCATAGGGTTGGGGAATGTTTCATTATGCTGTGCATAGGGTTGCTATGAGTTGGATCTGACTTGACAGCACCTACCAACAACAACAACATTTATTTATTTAAATTTATTATTTTTCAATACTCGAGGTTGAAACCAGGGCCTTGTGGATGCTAGGCAAGTGCTCTATAACTGAGCTGCACTCCTAGCTCCTTTCTTATTTTTTATTTTGAGACAGGGTCTTGCTAAATTATGCAGGCTGCCTCTGGCTTCCTCCTGCCTCAGCCTCCTGAGTTACTGGGATTACAGTTGTGTGCTACCACAACCAGTAAAATTTAGTGATTTTAAGATAACTTTCCTATAAGATACTTGCCCAAGTTTAGCTAGACACTTAATTGGTGGACCCATTGTTTGTTGTTAAAGCCTATACTCTCTACTACTAGGCTGTACTGACTCACCAGTGCAAGAATATTTTTGAAAAGGAAGAGTTTGTTTTGTTATCTTACCAGAAACAAAAACAAAAACCACATAGCCCGCCATGTGGTACATGCCTGTAATCCTAGCCACTAGGGAGGTAGAGACAGGAAGGTCACACGTTGGAGGCCAGAAACAGCCTGCATAATTTAGTGAGATCTTGGCACAAGATAAAATATTAAAAAAGGGACTGGGGGTGTAGCTCAGTGGTAGAGCACTTATAAAGTATGCACCAGGCCCTGGGTTTAGCCTCTCAGTACCAAAAAAAAAAAAAAAAAAAAAAAAAAAAAAAAAAAAAAAAAAAAAAAAAAAAAAAAAAAAAAATCAAAAAAACTATGAACCTATAAAAATAAAAAAGAAGCAGGAGAGAGAGACCCATAGATCCACAGAACAGACCCACAAATAACCCCAAACAATATGCTAAAGTTTTTTCTTTCCCCAAAGGGCAAAAGCAATACAATGGAGGAAGGATAACCTTCTCAATAAATTGTGCTGGATTAGCTGTCATAGGCAAAATAAATAAACCTTAACTTACAACTCGGACCTTATATAAAAATTAACTCGAAATGGATCATGGGCTTAAATGTAAAACATAAAACTAAAAATACTTCAGAAAAAGAGAAAAAATTTAGGATGTAGGCCCACACAGAGTTAGTCTCGACAGCAATCAAAATGCATGAGAGAAAAAAGATTGATGTGCTGGACTTCATCAAAATTATAAGCTTGTTCTGCTAATGACCCTCCTATTATGATGTAAACAAGCTACAGACTGGGAGAAAACATTTGTAAACAATGTATCCACCAAAGGATTTATATCTGTAATAGATAAAGAACACTCAAAACTCAACAGCTAAAAAAAGGCTAAATAAAAAGTAGGCAACCAGGCATTATGGCCCATGCCTATAATCCCTCCTACTCTGGAGACAGAGGCAGGAGGAAGACAAGTTCACGGCCACAGGCAACCTACACAACTTAGCAAGACCCTTTCTCAAAAGAAAATAAAAAATTTAAAAAGAGGGCTTCAAGTGCAGGTTAGGGATAGAGCACTTGCCTAGCATGAGTGAGGTCCTAGGTTCAAATCCCCAGTACTAGGAGAAAAAAAATAAGTAGACAAAAAACATGAACCAACATTTCATGGAAGAGGTAATATAGCACATAAAAAGGTAATCAATTTCATTAGCCACTAGGAATGCAAATTAAAACTACAATGAGATATCGTGGCATACCTATCAGAATGCCTGAAATAATAAATAATGATAACACCAAATACCAGCAAGGATGCCAAATACTATAAACTCACAATTTGCTGGTGGGAACATAAAATGATATAGTCATTCTGGAAAACAGTTTGGCAGTTTCTTATAAAACTAAAAATGCACTCCAGTAATTTCACTGCTGGGCATTTATCCCAGAGAGATGAAAACTTAATTTTACACAAAAACCTATACGTAAATGTTCATAGCTTTACTCATAATACCACAAAGTAGGAACAACTCATATGTTCTTCGATAGATGAACAGTTAAACTGTGTACATTCATACCATGAAATACTGCTCAGCAATAAAAAGGAACCAATGATATGACTTGGATGGATCTCAAGAAAATTATGTTGAGTGGGGGAAAAAAGCCTCAAAAAGTTATATATTGTAAGACACTACTTATATAACAAACTTTCTATTTTTTAGTACTGGGAGTTGAATATAAAGCCTCACACATGCTAGGCTAGTGCTCCACCACTGAACTAAAACATAGCCCCTTTTTTATTTTTTTGAGATAGGGTCTTGCTAAATTGTACAGGCTGCCTCTGGCCTTAAGTTTGTGATCCTTCTGTCTCAGCCTCCTGAGTAGCTGGAATTACAGTCATGCACCATGGCACCTGGCTTATATAACAATTTTTAAATGACAAAATTAGGGCCAGAAGCAGTGGCTCATGTCTGTAAACCCAATGACTCAGGAGGTGGAGTCCAGCCCAAGTGGTAGAGCATTTGCTAAGGATATGCAAGACCCTGGTTCAATGCCCAAGTACTGCAAAAATAATAATAATAATAATAATTAATTAATTAATTAATTAACTAAATGACAAAATTATAGAGATAGAGACTAGTTCTGTGGTTGCCAGGAGTTAGGGTTGGGGGCAAAAGGGGCAAATGTGAACCTTACAGTGATGGAAGAGTTCTGTATTTTGATTGTGGTTGTGATTACATGAGTCTGCATATGTGTTAAGATTGTACAGAATTTTACACACATATATAGTGCATCGAAAACTGGTAACATCTAGCTGGGCACATTGGCTCATGCCTGTAATCCCAGGGATTTGGGAGGCAAAGGCAGGAGAATCGCAGGTTTGAGGCCTGAGGCAGCCTGCTTAGTTCAGCAAGACCTTGTCTCAAGATAAAAAATAATAATTAGGCTGGGGGTACAGCTCAGTGGTAAAGCACTTGCAAAATATATGTGAGACCCTGGGTTCAGCCCCCAAGCACCTCAAAAAACAATATCAGTTAAAATCTGAATAAATTCTACGACTTATATTAATGTCAGTTTGTTTGGGATTTGCATTGTACTAATGGAAAATGTCATCATTGTGGGTAGCTGGGCATGGTGGCACATGCCTGTAACCCCAGTGACTCAGGAGGTAGAGCCTGGGGCATCAAATTTTCAATATTCCTGCCTCTGCCTCCCAGGTCACTGGGATTACAGGCATGCACCATTGTGCACAACTCAGCCTGTGTAACCGAGTGAGATCATGTCCTAAGATAAAAAATAAAAACTGGCTGGGTGTGCAGCTCAGAGATAGAGTACTTGCAAAATATGTGTGAGGCCCTAGGTTCAACCCCTAAGTGCCGCAGGAGAGAAAGAAAGAGAGAGAGAGAGAGAGAGAGAGAGAGAGAGAGAGAGAGAGAAAGCCAATTTTCACTTGTTCAAAGGTTAAAATTGCCTAGAATTGCCTTTTTAACAGAATTTTATTCCGCCAAAATGAGCAAAGATTTAAATGTAAGGATGTTTGTCCAAGTTCTATTTGAAGAACCAGGAGTATAGCTCAGTGGTAGAGCACTTGCCTAGCATGCAGGAGGATCTGCTTTGATTCCTTCTTATTGTTGTTAGATGTCCTCAAGTTGGGTCCGACTCATAGCAATCATATATACAACAAAATGAAACACTACCCTACACTGTGCCATGCCCAGCACTATATCAGTGCTTCTCTGCTATTCATAGTTTTCAATGGCTGATTGTTTTTTTGGATTGCTCCAGGAGTAGATTACCATGTCCTTCTCCCATTTTTGAGGTGCTGGGGATCAAACCCAGGGCCTCAGAGAGTGCAGAGCAGTACTCTACCAACTGAGCTAAACCCTAGGCCCGCTTTGATCCCTAGCACTGAAAAAAGAATTCTACTTTTATTCATGAAACAAGAAAAAACAGTTCAGATTTTTGGCAAAAAGAAAGTGTGATATAATTAAACAACTGACTCCTATACTGCCATTAATACAATGGAGAAGTATATTTTATTTCCATGAAATGATATTTTTAATATATGGTTCAAGTGAATAAATAACAGTATGCATGATATGTCTACAATCGTAACACCCTGGCATCCAATCTCATCAGATCTCAGAAGTTAAGCAGGGTGGAGCCTGGTTAGTACTTGGGTGGAAGACTGCCTGGGAATACTGGGTGCTTAGAAGGACCTCAAAGTCCACTCCAGAGACAATCAGCCATTGAAAACCCTATTAATAGCTGAAATGGACTGACAATAGTTCCAGGCCTGGCACAGTGTCGGGTAGTGTTTCGTCTGTTGTACATAGGGTTGCTATGAGTTGGACCCAACTTGACAACAACATGCATGATATATCTTTTTTTTTTTTTTTTTGCGGTACTGGGGGTTGAACCCAGGGCCTCGCGCCTGCATGCTCTGCAAGTGCTGGACAACTGAGCTGCACCCTCAGCCCATTTTTTACTTTTTTTTTGAGACAGGGTCTCGCTAAATTACGCAGACTGCCTCTGGTCTCGGGCTGGGATTTGGCTCAGTGGGTAGAGCGCTGCGCTGCAGTCTCTGAGGTCCTGAGTTCAATTCCCAGCACCGCAAAAATGGGAGAAGGGTCTGGCAATCCACTCCCAAGGCAATCCCGAAACAGTCAGCCATTGAAAACCCTATGAGGGTCGCTATAAGTCGGATACCGACTCGACGGCACCTAACAACAACAACAAAGCCTCTGGTCTCGAACTTGAGATCCTCCTGCCTCCGCCTCCCAAGCCGCTGGGATTACAGGCATGCGCCACGGCACCTGGCATGCATGATATATCTTAAAGATACACCAAAAATTTAACATTGACCAGTAGTTATTTCTGTGTTGGTAGGCTTTTTTGTGTTTATTAAAAAATTATTTTCATTTCTCTGTGATGAGTATATATTGTTTTTGTGATGAGAATAAAAATAAGATTACTTGGGTTTTGTTTGCCTTTAACTGCCACAACTGAGTAATTTTTAATACAACCAGAAGACAAATTATCACAGAAAATATTGTATGTCTGGGGAAAATAGTTCTTCCTTTTTCCCTCCCTTTATTGGTAAATGGTGGTGGAGTACAGAATGATAGGAAAATTGTTCTTTACTATATATGATGAAATTGTTTTTGATGATGTAATTATATGTGAAGAATACAGACTCTGAGCTGGTAGTGCATGTCTGTAATCCCAGCAAGGAGGCAGAGGCAGGAGGATCTCAAGTTCAAGGACAGAGAGGCAGCTTGCACAATTTAACAAGACTGTGTCTCAAAATAAAGAGTATAAAATGGATTGAGGGTGCAGATCAGTGGTAGAGCACTTGCAAAGTATGTGTGAGGCCCTGGGTTCAACACAAAAGTACTGAGAAAGTAAGAGAAAAAGAAAGAAAAGGAAAGAAAAGAAAAGAAAAGAAAAGAACAGAACAGAACAGAACAGACAGACTCCAAGTATAGATGCCCCTTAAAACAGCACCGCCTGCAGCCGTAGCCCTGTGGCATCTGATCCCGTCAGATCTCGGAAGCTACGCAGGGTCAGGCCTGGTTAGTACCTGGATGGGAGACCACCTGGGAATACCAGGTGCTGTAGGCTTGGGAGAAGGACCTGGCAACCCCCTCCCAAAAATCAATCTGCCATTGAAAACCCTATGAACAGCAGAGAAGCACTGACAATAGTGTTTCCCCTGTTGTACAGAGGGTTGCTATGAGTTGGATACTGACTCGACGGCACCTAACAACAACAACAAAGCAGCACCATCCCAGTCTTAAAGTTTAGCAAATTGCACCTGCCTCCACACTATTTTAGGTACTACAAACACAACTGATATATTTTTTCTATTAATGATATTTGTAATTTCATATAAAAATATTTTTAAAATAGCTTTGAAAAATTATTGCTCTAGTAAATGAATGTGATCATTAAGTCTAAAATTCAGATGACCCTAAGCATTGATAATAAATTTCTCTGTCTTCTAATTGTTTTTAATGAGAAAGTTTATTGTTATCTTTCAGAAAAAGCGCCAAATACAGTGTCTGATCTCTTTCTCTCAAGCAGTGTTGAGTTCAATGGTTATACTGTGTGTGTGTGTGTGTGTGTGTGTGTGTGTGTGTGTGTGTGTGTGTGTTGCTGGCGATGGAACCCAGAGCCTCGTGCATGCTAGGCAAGTGCTCTACCACTGAGCTAAATCCCACACTTCATGGTTATACTTTTAATAGTCTTTCTACACAGCAGTAAGATTAAAGTGGTCAATGTTTTTATTCACTTTCCCACCAAGGGTGGGGCTGATTATGTCTTAACATCTATAGCCTGAAAGAACTCTTCTCCTCTAGGATTTGAGGTTTAATTTAACATGATTTTACCTTTTCAGAAATTCTGGGTGAATGCTCAATGTAAGACGATCTGAGCCCACATCTCTGTATCAATTTTCCTAAGCTTAGCCCCTCAAAGTCACAGCATTACCTACATATCTCACCTCTATTTCTATGGTGTATCCATTCTTTCTCAAGCAGGCCAGCCAACCTCCACCTAACTCACTAAAAACACCAGTGTGATGCCTGTATGCCACAGCAATAGCAATCCTTAAGGCTTCTCTTCACTTTTCTAGGGAAGTCCCAGTTCATATGGTGACTCCATCCCATTCTTTTCAAAAGTAAGATTCTCTGAGACTGGCTATCTATGGAGTATTTATTCTGTCTCTCCTAGGATTTAGCTGCCCAATAAAAAGTTTATTCTTCCTGTTATAACAAAGTAGCAAGTTTTATTTTAGCCTGAATTTTGTCTCTGGCATTTGTATGGCTTCTGGCTCACAAATGGTCTATTAGTGGACACGCAACTTTCCATGCACATGCTTGAGGATAGCCTAAAATTTAATTTTGCTGTAATTTTGTTTTTCATAATAATGTAATTACATCTAGGTAGGGCCCTGTATCTTCTGGAGTCCATTCTATGCTTGGATCTTATTTAAATGCTAAAATTACCCAAAGCAACCAACACAGACTGTTCTCTGCAAGGTGCACTTATCTGTTTTTTGCATTATCTGTGTACATTTTAAAGTTGGAAGTAAAGTAGCAGATCTAAAAAGAAGCCAAATTTGAACTGTAGCCTTTTGTGTTTTTGTCTTTTACTTTTTATACATTCCAAAGCTGTTGCAACCAGTCTGTGCAAGAACAAAAGGTCATTAGCGTGTCTCAACATTAACAGAAAACATAAATTGCAATAAGTAGGGCTAAAATTTTCAAAATAACTAGGACCCAGGAAAAATTTAAGATATCCAAAAGTTCTTATATAACTTCAGCCAGATTAAAAACTACTATTGCCCCAAATTATATTTTGTACAAATCAGATATAATTTTATGGATCAAACCATTGTTTTGCAGGTACAGATTAAGAATATGTACTAGACCAAGCATCTGTTATCTTCTACAGGAAACCTTTCCTGTAACCCCAGCCCTCAAATGCACATATCACTGAACACTTCTTTCTTGATGCCCTATAGTACATTCTACCAATTTGTTTGTATGTCAATAACCCTGATCTGGGAGGTGGGCAGTGACAATGTCTTCCTCCCCTGAAATTATACCTACACATTTGTTTCTTATCTAAAATATCCTGGATAAATGAATACTTTGAAGAATCTAATTTGTGTTTTTGCATTTCCATTGTAAGAATTTATAGAGATTTGAAATTGGGTTTTTTCTTTCATGAATCATGAAATAAATATATGCTCCAAACAAGATGGAAAGAACACCAATAGAAGTCAGGAGATTTCATCTCCACTATTAACTCTGTTCACTAAACTTCTGAGGGAACCCCGTTTTGTCAGTGGTAAGGTTAACACATCTATAAAACCAGAGGTTTAAATTAGAATCTTGCCAGACAACCAGCTTTCTCAGAGATTTTGTGAGGTTTCTCATTATCTTATAGCACAGAAATATGTGTTTGTACTTTAGAAAAATTTATATTATTAACACAATCTTTAGAGTGATTGTTATTAATTATAAGATCAATTATAATGGATTGTCCTTGTGCATAAGTAGAATAGCACTTTGTAAACATCTCTGTTATAGCACATATCACTTTGTATTATAATTACTTGTTTCCTTGATGGTTTCTTTTATTAGGCACCTAGATCATCAAGGAAAAATAGGGATTCTGTCAATTCTTTTTTTTTTTTTTTTTTTTTTTTGGCAGTAATTCAGGGGTTGAACCCAGTGCCATGAATATACTTTGCAAGTACTCTACTATTGGACTGTACCTCCAGCCTATTTTTAATTTTATTTGGAGATAGGGTCTTGCTAAGTTATGTGGGCTGCCTCTGGCCTCAAACTTGCGATCCTTCTGCTTCAGCCTCCCAAGTTGCTGGGATTATGGCTGGTAATCAGTTCTTATGTGTCATTGTATAGCCACCTCTAGCACAGTGTGTGACTCAGTGAGCTTCCAAAAATATTTTTTGAAGAATGCATTTTCTTTTTGCCAAATATCTGAATTGTTTTTTTTTTTTCTTGTTTCACTAATAAAAGTAGAATTTTTTTTTCAGTGCTAGGGATCAAAGTAGGGCTAGGGTTTAGCTTAGCTCTGCTTTCTCTGAAGCCCTGGGCTCAATTCCGAGCACCAAAAAAATGGGAGAAGGATGTGGCAATCCACTCCTGGAGCAATCCCAAAACAATCAGCCATTGAAAACTCTGAATAGCAGAGAAACACTGACATAGTGCCAGCCATGGCATAGCATCAGGTAGTATTTTGTTCTGTTGCACATATGATTGCTATGAATTGGACCCGACTTGAGGGCGCCTAACAACAACAACAACAACAACATATCCACTTTGAACTAATTCACATGTAAAACCTCACATATTCCTAAAGGAGCTCTATTTTTAAATTTAAGAGTTTTTGTGGTTATTTTAAACTTTGTATTTCTCTGTGGCTTGTACCATTATTGTCATTTAAATTTTCTTATTTGGCTTTAAATATGTAGGACAGTATATTAACAGGGAACTGATTCATATGTGAAGTGGGCAGATCACAGAATTTAATTACCTATAAGCTGTTTTTCAGAGGTGTTGTGAACTTTAATAACTGTAAAGGCTTTTACCATGCTAGGATGAAAGATATTTAAGAGTAATGAGTCATCAACAGCCACAATCTGCAGGCATAAATTTAAAAATATATCTAAAATGCCATTCAAATTTTCTGAGAAGATATACTAAGATACCAAATCATAGCTAGCACCAAAATTAGAAATAACTTAGATTTTTACTAATGCTTTTTGTCATTAATTATTTCTAGCTAAAATATACCATTTTTTAAAATAGAACTTAATATTTAACTACATTTTGGAGGATTTTTGTTTTGTTTTAATGTTGTGGTTGTTAGTGAGCTCCCAAATTATTTAATCTCTAAAGCACGAATATATTTCATGGTAAAGACACATTGCTGAGGGGTGTGGTGGTGTAATGCCAGCTCTTAGGAGGCAGAGGTAGAGTTGTGAGTTCCAAGCCCGGGGCAGCCTGTGTAACTTAGTCAGACCCTGACTCAAAATAATAATAATAATAATAATAATAATAATAATAATAATAATAATAAAAGTGGCTGGGGTTGCAGCCCAGTGGTAGAGCACTTGCATAGTATGTGTGAGGCCCTGGGTTCAAGCCCCAAGTACCATTTAAAAAAAAAGCCAACCATTTATTGCCTGAAAAAGTACCTCTTCAGTTATCTGTATTTACTCTTCCTCTTCCCTACTAGCCTTCCACACTAGGGTTTGGTTTTTTAAATTTGTTTGTTTGTTCCCTTTTAAAGTAAGATCCCATCATGTCACATTTAAATTTTTTTTAAAAAAAATCTTGGGTGCAGGAGCTTGAGCCCAGGGCCTTATGGATGCTAGGCAAGAGTTCTACCACTGAGCCACACCTCACACCTGTCACAATGAATTTAAATCCTCAATGTCTTTCCATTAGTTTAAAGCCCAACCTTAGCACAGCCTTTAAAACACTAGCCATTCTGGTGGTTCATCTACTTTTTTTTTTTTTTTTTTTTTCAGTGCTGGAGATGGACCCTAGGGCCTAGCACATTCTAGGCAAGGACCCTACCACTGCACTGCACTGTAGCCCCCTCATCAACTTTAACTTCATACACTGTCTCAATTTTCTTCTCCAGCCACACTCTATTTCAGCACCATTTGAATTCCTGATCTTTACTGGGTTAGTTTTCTCATCTAGGAACAGTCTTCCCATTGTCTTTGGTACCTAAGACTTGTTTTTCAGATTTCATTTGTTTATTCCTCACAGAAACCTAGACTGAGTTCCATGACTAAGTTAAATCCCTATTTGCTGTTTTTTTTTTTTCATAACACCATGCACACCTCTTTCATAGCACTTACCACGGCTTTTCATTTATTTCTATAATTATTTGATTACCATGCCTCTCCAACTCTATTGTATGCTCCATGAGGATATGAACTATTTTTCCCACTGTTAGATCCTCAGCTCCTGAAACAGTGCTTGACACATAGTGTATGCTCAATGAACTAATGCTCAATAAGTAAAATTTTATTCTATTAATACTGCATCCAGATTTACCATAGGTACTAAAGTATAAATAAAGATTTAAAAGAAATAATTAAGAAGCAGAATGATGAAAAAGTGAATCATTACCTAGAAATAATTTTTATTAACTTATTAAACCTGATAAGAGAATTACATAAGATCAAAAGATTTATGTCACAAATCTTCCACTAGCAATAGCATTTTACTAGAATATATCCATCTCCTTCAAATCATTACTATGAAAAAATAGCAGATGAATTTACTGAATGCTTTTTATGTGCCAAGTACTGTGTTCATTGCTGCACATGTATTACCTTATTTATTCTTTTCAATTTTCTTTGAGGTAAGTATTACTAAACCCATTTTACTTGAGAAAATTAAGGTCCAGGAAGTTAAACTGACTTGGCCAAGTCATACAACTACTAAGTGGCTGTAAGATAGCTAATAGTCAACCCAGGTCAACCTGACTCCTGACTCCCCTCTCTAAACTATGCCAACACTACAGTACACTAGGACATCATAAATTCTTGGAGATTACATGCTGTTGTAGAAGAACAGGGTTTGATGTTAGGCCAACTCTGATATAAGCCCCAGCTCTGGCAACGTAGCACCCACTGCATCTTACACAAGTTACATAACCATTTCACTCCCATTCTAATCCTCAGTTTCTGTATCTATATGGTGAAAATAATAGCCCTTATATTGTAAGATTTGCTATAAAAATATTTATAACATGCCCAACACATAGTAGACACTCAACAAATCACTTTATTATTGTTTTATATAATGCCCTTAATTTGTTCAAGTATCTCATATATTGGCCAACATTGTGGTTTAGATTTTACATGATAGTCCTGGTTCTGTGACTGAGAAACCCTGTTGCCAGAGATATATTTCTCAGGGCAAGTGTCCTAATGGGTGCTCAAAGAACACCTAGCCAAGTGTTAAGCCAAGTAATAAATTCATATTAAATAACTGAATAATTATTATACAACATAAACAAATACAGGAAAAATTCACAAGTAAACAAAATCCATTTCATATGGATCAGAAAGAATGAACAGAATTCACTAAATTACTTCTGTTATCTCTGACTTATTAAGTTGTTTATCTTCCCCCCCAGCACTGGAGGCATTGAACCCAGGGCATGCCAAGCAAGTGCTCTACCATTGAGTTACACCCCAACCCCTTTTTTTATTTCTTATATTTATTTTGAAACAGAGTCTCGCTAAATTGTCCAGGTTGCCTATAGCCTTGAACTTGTGATCCTCCTGCCTCGGCCTCCTGACTCACTGGGATTGTAGGTGTGTACCACAGTGCCCATCCAATTTTTATAGTTTGGTGCAACAATCAAAAAAGAACATTGTTGTCTGCATCTTTAAATCTGTATGTTTTTGTCTATTTTTTGCTTTGAGGTTTTTCTTTGCTTTGTTTTTTTTTAAGACAAAGTCTCTCTAAATAGCCCAAGATGGGCTCAGACTCTCAATCCTCCTCCCTCATCTCCCAAATGCTGGGATTACAGGTGTGTACTGCTTTGTCCAAATAATATATAGTCATTGATCAATCAAAAAGTTCTGACTCACCATTTATACAAGCAAAATAATTGAATAAATATGATGTTTACTGCATGATGAATAATATTTATTCATATTCAGATAAAAATGTTTAAATGTTTTATTTAACTGAAATAAATGCATATTCAAATCATCCATAAAAGTATTGAAAATTTATTACTCTCTAAATAATGCTAGACATATACAATTTTCTTTCAATATAACTACTGAAAACAATTCTGCTTTCAAAGTATGTCCAATTTTTAGACCAATTCTGAAATGGATTCTCTGTCTTGAGAAGCACACATCCATGTCTTGGATGTATACTATTATTCTCTTCTTAGAGGCCTCTCTCTCTCTCTCTCTCTCTCTCTCTGAACACCTGAACATAAACCTAAAGCATGTACTAGCTCTTATCTTTATTTAATAAGCTTACTTTGTTTCAAAATAAATAAATAAATAAAACCTCAAGAAGAAACCCAAATTATATATGATGGCTTAAAAATAGAATAGATGGCTGGGCCTGGTGATGCATACCTGTAATCCTTGTAACTCAAGAGTAGGAGGCAGGAGGATCCAAGTTGGAAGCCAGAGGAAGCCTGAGCAATTTAGGGAGAACTTGACTCAAAATTAAAAGCAATGCACTGGCAGGGGGTTCATGCATGCTAGGCATGTGCTCCACCACGGAGCTGCATTCCAGCCCCCTTTCTATTTATTATTTTGAGACAGGATCTCACTAAATTGCACAATCTGCCTCGGGCCTCAAACTTTTGATCCTCCTGTGTCAGCCTCTGGAGTCTCCGGAATTACAGATGTGGGTCACACAACCCAGAGCTAACAACAAAAGTTTTTAATTAAGAAAGTTTAAAAAAATAAAAGTGTAGTGTTGAGAGTATAGCCCAGTGGTAGAGCAATTGCAGAGAATGTGCAAGGCTCTGGGTTCAACCTCCAAGTATTGAGGGAGAAGAAAAAGAAAAAAATTCATAGGGGCTAGGGGATGTAGCTTTGTGATAGAGTGCTTGTCTAGCATTCATAAGGACCTAGGTTTGATCCCCAGCACTGCAAAAAAAAAAAAAAAAAAAAAAAAAAAAAAAAAAAAAATCCATGAGATCTGCAATAGTACTTGAGATATATATGTAAAATCAAAAATTATAATTCAGTTTCTATCAATCAGTTGTGATTTAGAGTCTATTATTAGTATTGATGTAAAGTGCCAATAGTTTCTTGTTTAATTATGACTTGCTAGTTAGGAAAAAAATTTAAACACAAAAAATTCTATAGCAAATTCATTCTGAATATTTAATACTCAAGAAAAGTTTTACCTGTTCTGATTTAACATCTACATGAAGTTGACATTTTAACAGTTTCACTGCCTATTTCAGTTTCACACTTCTTAACTTATAAATCTATCATGCTGTA
The DNA here is from genome assembly GCA_007922755.1 of Pedetes capensis. Taxonomy (NCBI): domain Eukaryota; kingdom Metazoa; phylum Chordata; class Mammalia; order Rodentia; family Pedetidae; genus Pedetes; species Pedetes capensis. Next base: position 26,475 of record VMDO01011949.1, on the reverse strand, counting down.
TATATACTTGTATAATTTTATAAATGGTAATATTGTAGAAAAGTAGATAACTTTCACTATTATTTATTTTATATTTTTAATGTAATGAATAATTATCAATTTCATGACATTCTCCTTCATATCTGTTGTATTAATGACTATTATAAGAAGGTATATGGGACATCCACTAGCAACAAAGCCAGGAAAAATAATCGAATTTTGATCCACGATTTTGGAATTAGTATTTTAATTTTCACTTCAACTCTAGATTTTTTAAAGTGGGAGATACAATTAAATTTTTTAAAGTGGGAGATACAATTAAATCTAAAGAATAGTTTCCTTGAAAGCTGGGCAGAGAGGCACACATTTGTAATCCTAGAGAGTTGAGAGGCTGAAGCAGGAGGATTGAAATTCAAGGCAGTCTGCATAACTTAGTGTGATCCTGTCTCAAAATCAAAAGTAAAAGATAGTCTGGGTGTCCAGGTCAATGTTAGAGGGTTTGCAAAAGGATATGTGAGGTCCTGGGTTCAACCCCCTAGTACCACACACACACACACACACACACACACACACACACACACGAATTAGTTCCCTTGAGCCAGGTGTAGTAGCATCCACTCTAATCTCAGTACTGGGGAGGCTGAGTCAGGAGGTTCATGAGTTTGAGGCCAGCCTGATCTACATAAGGAAAAATTTAAAAATTAAAGAATAGTTCCTTTAATAAAGAACTATTTTATATTTAAACCATAGTTTATTTCCCAGTGTGTGGTGCTCTTCAATTAATATGATCGGACCACCCTTGGAGGTAAACTAATTAGGCTGTTACCCAGGTGAGATGTGAAAGTCACAAAGAAAGGCCTTTCCCAAAACTCTTCTACTAATTCCCTAGGCAGCTGTTAGTTATTAAAATGTTAGTTTGAATTTGTTTATCAGTTACCAATTTGTGTGAGTCTTGTAAGAAATTGGACATTGGAGCTCAATGGGGAGAGAGACAGAAAGGGCAATTGCCAGCCTAGGGAATCTGCAGCAGAGAGCAACAGGCAGTTTGGGGAGTGAAAACAGAAGGCAAAGCCTGTAAGAATGGAGAATGCAGAACAATACCTTAGGAAAAGAGAGAAAGGACTCCTGGAGAAAAACTGACTCTTTCATAGTTTCTCAAATAACCTGGAGTCTTCAATTTATACAGTTGATTCCAGTTTTGAAATCGAGCACTGAGACTAGATCTTGGGCTGACTCCATATTTAATTCCATGTGACCTTTGTCTTTCCAGGTCTTTCACAATAATCAGGTGAAGTATATTTTCTTTCATTACTATGAGTTTGGTGATCAGCAAGAGGGCCTTGGGGCACCTACCCGCTCTAGCCTGTCTTTGAGTAATATGTCAGGAACTGCAAGTGAGCAAACTAATCAGTGAATAGCCCGAGGAAATAATGATCTTTGTTCTTGAGATCTGCTGGACTGAAAAGCATTTCATGACTAGGTGATTAGGATCAGATGTGCATCATTTTGCCACAAAGCTCACCTGTGAAGATGTCACCAATCTGTGATCACTGGTCTCCTATATAAACTTCCTCCTACATCAACTTTCCAGCAAGATGGCTCCTTAGGGTGGGCAATCCCTAATTAAGTCTTTTCTCTACCACTGCCTTGCCTCTCAACTGATTGCCTTCTATCATAAGGTCATGTGGCAAGCAGCTTTTTCGAAGTAACAGTACTCAGCTATGATAGTTCTTAAATGCTAAATGCAATTATTGATAAATAAAGCTCTAAACTAAGAAATACTTAAGTAATTACCTTTTTCAGTGACTGAAAGTTATAGGCTGAATTTCATATTCCTGTGAATGTGTTCTATTTACTGTTTTTTTTTTCTGCTAGCAGTTAAAAACCAGTAACCTACAGGAAAACAGTAGTATAATCTCAACATTCTACTAAGGTTGATCATGAGGAGCTAAGCCAAAACTGATGCGATAAGGTCACTTATTGTAATTTAAAGTGAAGTAAAAGTGTGTATTTTCAATTTCTTATTAGAAAAGATGAGATTATTTAACATTTAAATAAATTATTAGAGAAAAAAACACACTTTCTTTTCTGTTATTCTCTGTACACAATCTGGTAAATGGGCTATAATCAGGTGTTATGTTCCAAATCTCAACATGTAATATAAGATTAAATCCTTGGGGAACATTACATGTCCATATTCCTGTCTGTTTCTGATATATGTGGAGATGCCAAAGACTAGAAAGAAAATAGTCAAATAGGTCTTGTGGGCACTCTGGAGTCCATGAACATCTCCTCAAAGAGCAGAGTAGAGAGGCTAAAGAAGCACCCTGTATTTTAGGAGATTTTTTTCATATACCACTGAGGAAAGTGGGGAGTTTGATAATACACCACCACAGACATACATACAATAAAGATGAAACTGCTTAGTTACTGGCTTCCAAGCATCATTTCAGGCTTAAATCTTCAACAGCCTCCTGGTAACTTGAAGGCAAGAAGGAAGCTTCTTTATCTAAAAGTGTAGCAGAGAACTACAATGGAAGCCACCGCAGTTTGTAGGGTGCTTGCTTGATCCTTGAAGTCAGGTAGGCTTGCATTTAACTCCTCCCTCCGACACTTCACAGCTGCAGTTAAGCAATTTTTGTAATAACTTAGTTAACATCTTTTTGCTTATTGCCTGGTCTGTAAATAGAGTTAATAATTGCAAGGAATAAATTTTGGCCATATAGTCATCATTATTAGCTCTCTTTCTCTACTACTCTTATGAAGTTGAAAAAGGCAGAATTTTGAGGCACAACATAAATTACATTATTTTTGACTTACTGATAAATATATGTTGAGTCAAATCTGCTTTTAACACTTTGTATGCTCCAAACTGAAATTTACATACTACTGAAAACTTTAAATATCTTGACATAAGATATATCTATCTTGATATAAATTATCCTGCTCCTGCAGACTCTCTTTAGGAGTTTGTGGGAAGAAATACTTCACGAAATGAAAGAGAAAGGAAGGAAAAAAATAGACTTACTGCTTGAGGGAACTAGTGTGAATTTAGTAGCTTAAAGAGTGAACTGGACTACTCAATTACCATATTGCTTCCATCTTCTAAGCAACAAGAAATATTTTTAAGCTGGAAGAAAAATCAAAAAACATCCTGGAAATGGCTCTCTACAGCCTTCAGATAAGTCTTAACATTACCCACAGCTGTGAGGACAGGTGTTAAAATTTGCAAATCTTTTTTTTATACATGTTATTAGGGTACAGAGTAATATGTCATTTGATATATCCATTATGCAACTATTAAATCAGTTTTGCTTACACATCCATCACCTTATGTATTTTACAGAACAGGATGAACAAAAGAAGAAAAGAAAGAGAAAGTAGGAATTTTCATTACTATGTAATGACGGTTATATGCAACTATGGGTTATACCCCCATGGATTTTTTCTTCCCTTTTTGTTCCTTTTTTCATATTTCATATAGTTGCACCCGGTATTTTGTGTTTTTCTGTCCCTCTTTACCCCTCTACATTGTTCCTCCTTCCCTAACTTTCGCTTCCATTCACTGGTCCCCTACCCAGTCCTATCAGGTCCACTTGTATTTTCCACTCTTAGATAAGTATGATTGTTCATATATATATATGCATATGTATATGTATGTATATACATATATATGTATGTAATTTTTTTCTCTTTAAGTTAGATTAAGCTCCTACATATGAGTGAGAACATATGGTATTTCTCTTTTGGAATCTGGGTTAATTCACTTAAAATAATGTTCTCCAGTTCCATCTGTTTTGCTGCAAATGATATAATTTCATTCTTCTTTACTACTGAGCAATATTTCATTGTATATATATACTACAATTTTTTAATTCACTCTTCTGTTGATGAATATCTTCGTTGATTCCAAACCCTTGCAATTGTGAAGAGTGCTGGATTAAATATGGAAGTGTAGGTGTCCCTGTGATATGATGACATCTTCTTTGGGTATATTCCTGGAAATGATATAGCTGGATCATTGGTACTTCTATTTTTAGTGTTCTAAGGTACCTCCAAAGTGGTTGAACTAATTGATTTCCAAAGTGGATGAACTAATTTACAGTCTTACCAGCAGTGTAGAAGAGTTCTTTTTCCTCTGCATCCTTACCAGTATTTGTTATTATTTGTTTTGTTAATCTTGGCCATTTTTACTGGAGTGAGATGGAATCTCAGTGCTGTCTTGATTTGCATTTCCCTAGTGGCTAGGGATATTGAACATTTTTTCATGATTTCTTCCTTTGAGAACTTTGCTTTCAGTTCAGTTCCATTGCCCACTTATTTATTTAATTATTTGTTATTTTGGTGTTTGATTTCTTAAGTTCTTTGTATGTTCTAGAACTTAGTCCTCTGTTAGATGTGTAGGATGCACAGATTTTCTCCCATTCTGTGGGCTCCCTCTTTACTTTGTTAATTGTTTCCTTTGTTGTATAGAAGCTTTTTAGTTTTGTGTAATCCCATTTGTCAATTCTTGAGGCAGTTTCCTGGGCAATTGGAGTTTTGTTAAGGAGGTGCCTATACCTACGTATTGAGGTGTGTTCCCTATCTTTTCTTCTAGTAGTTTTAATGTTTCTGGTTTTATGTTGAGGTCTCTGATCCATTTTGAGTTGACTCTCACACAAACTGAGAGATATGGGAAAATATTCATTCTTCTGCATATGGATATACAATTTTCCCACTACCATTTGTTGAAGAGACTATCTTTTCTCCAATGTACACTTTTAACCCCTTTGTCAAAGATCAGGTGGCTGTAGTTGCATAGGTATATCTCTGGGTCTTCTATTCAGTTCCGTTGACCTTCATGCTTGTTTTTGTACCAGTACTAAGCTATTTTTTGCCAGTATGGCTCTGTAGTATAGTTTGAAGTCAGGTATTGTGATACCTAAAATTTGCAAATCTTTCAATGCCCATATTAAGAGTTCAGAACTATAATATCAGCTACTTACACACAACAATCTTCATCTGCCCCATCCAATCCACTTCATTCATATTAGAGTATGTACTGGTGGTGACATATTTCCACCTCCAAATGGAGAAATAAGCTCCTTGGTTAATCAACTTTGTCCAAGTTCAGCATACCATGCTGCTTCATTTATGTATGTTAAATGAGCAACTAAAGATGGACTACAAGCTCAAAATATGTGCAGAAATAGTAAAGATTATTCACTCACTTCAGCAGAGTTCAAGACACTGAGATGCCAGAGAATTACAACTAGGTGCTAGAAGAATGTGCCCATTGATTTCAGAACCAATGTTAGTAATCTCTGAAAACAATGTGAAAAAAGGAAGTAGGGATGAACAGTTTTCTGGAAACATATAGGTTGAAATTTTCAAATTTTTAATTGTGTAATATTCCAATAATTACATGGTGGAAAACTTAATTCTGATAGCCTGAAAAGTAAGATGAGCTGACCACTGTGATAGGAACTATTTATGAGTATGCAATTTTAACTGTAAAAAGGAAATAAAATATCTTAAACCAAAGCTGAAACTAGTAGGGAAATATGAAATTATATCAGGTTCATAACAAGAATACTTAAGGCAGAAGTCCAGAAATCTGGGCAGGAGCAAATCTCTGGTTCCTTATTAGAGTGGGCAGGCAAGGCAGAAACTTTTTGTGGGGTGTCAGAACAGAAAGATGAGCAAGAGGTCATCAGGACACGAGAGCTGCTTATCAAGCTAGGTGCTGTGGTGCATGCCTATAATCCCAGTTACTCCAGAAGCTGAGGCAGGAGGATTGCAAATTTGAGGCCAGAGGCAGCCTACACAACTTAGTGAGACCCTGTCTCATAAAACTAACTAAATAAGTGTAAATAAACAAATAAATAAATAAATAATTTTAGAAGGCGCTTGGGGTGTAACCCAGTGGTAGAGCACTGATCTAACATGCATGAGGGCCTGGGTTCAGCCCTCAGTATTTCTGGGAAAAAAAACAAGAGAGAGAGAGAGAAAGAAAGAAAAAAGGAATTATTTATCAAGGAAAGTAAAGAAATAGTGAAGCAAAAAAGCCAAGCCAGGCAGATAGCTAATATGTTCTGGGGATACAAGTTTCATGGATTAATGCTTTCAGATCACTGTCATTTTCTACTGATACCCTGTCAGAAGAGAAAGGTATCCTTCCTGTTTTTTAAGTAACTAGAACCCTAATGATGGCAAGCTATAATTCTAGAGCACTGTTTCTCAATTCTGGCTGCAATTAGAGGTTTTGTTTTGTTTTGTTTGTTTTTTAAATACCAATGCCAACGGTTCCAATATTAGTCCAATTAAATCTATCTCTGAGAGTATATCCCAGTTCTTGGTAGTTTTTAAATGCACCCCCTGATTAATTTAACATGCAGTGAAAGTTGTAAATTACTACGCTAGAGGGAAGTGTCTCACATGTACTGCTCTCAAAATTTAACATATATACAAATAAGTTGGGAGATCTTGTTAAGATGAAGATTTTGAATTAGTAAATCTGGGTTGGGGCTTGAAATTCACGATTTGTAACAAGCTCCCAAGTAATATTAGTGGGATTGGTCCACAGACCACACTTAGAGAACATTTACAACACTTTCTGTCTAGCCCTTTGCTGTTCAAAATTTTATGTTGGATCAAGATCTACAAATACAGATATTAAATATAATGATGACACCAAAAAAAGGTAGCACACAGTTTTATCTTAGAATTAAGATTCAAAAATATTCTCCAGGCTGAAATAAACAGGATGAAATTTTATGTCTCAGAAGGGACAATTTAAAACTCTATTATATGGGCCACAAGTGGTGGTGCATGCCTATAATCCCAGCAGTCGTGGAGGGTGAGGCAGGAGGATGGACATGAGTTCAAGGCCAGCGTACTCTACGTAGCAAGTTCTAGGACAGCCTAGGCTACACAGTGAGACTCTGTCTCAAAAAAACCAAAACCAAAAACAACAACAACAAAATTCTATTATGTAAGCTAATTTGGAAAAAAGGAAGATACTAAAATATGTTATAAAACAGTAATAATTTCAAAGTGTGGTAATGGTTATAAGTAGATTAATTAAATCAAACAGTAAGTAGAGAAGTACATTTTCAAACAAGGGAATTTGGAATACGATAAAAATGACCATTTAAATGGAGGGGGATTATTTAATTACTCGAATTCAAACAAACAAAAAATAGCCATCCAGGAAAAAAATTAGAACCATATTTCACACCTTACCCTCAGATAAATTCTACATGGGTCAAGAATTTAAATACAGAGCTGAGCATGGTGGTGCACTTCTGTAATCCTAGCCACTCGAAAGGACAAACGGCAAGTTCCTGGCTAGAGGCAGCCTGCTTAACTTAGCAAGCCCTTGCCTCAAGACAAAAAATAAAAAGGGTTGGGGGTTACAGTAGCTCAGTGGTAGAGCACTTGTAAAGTATGCACAAGGCCCTGGGTTCAACCTGCCAGTACTGCAAAAACAAACAAACAAAAGCAAAACCTTAACAGTATTAGACAAAACCAAAGAAAACTGTTTTTGTTGTCATTGTTATGGTAATGTCTGAATGGGGAAACTCTAAACATGACACAGAGCCAAAAAGTCTTATAAGTCTGAAAAATTAACCAGAAAAAAACATTTGCTTAGCAAAAACTTCCACATGGAAAGTCAAAAGATGAAAGACAAAGTGGGGGAAAATATGTCTCACAGATAGCTTGGACAATGAATTAATTTTTCTATCATTAAAGAATTCCTGTAAAAGAATGTTTTTTAAAGGCCTACAACCTACCACCCCACACACCAGAAAAAAAAAAAAAAGATGGGCAAAGTATATGATGAAGCTGTTCACAGAAAGTGACATCAAACACCTGTCATAATTCCTATGCCAGAGTTTAACTGAGGCATACTGATACAAACTATTTGTCTATGGGTATTTGTTTTATCTCTAAAGCAAGCAAATTCCCATGATGCCAGGCAATTGAGCAGAGTTACAGGAAAAATATTCCCAAAGGAGTGATCAAGAGTCAAATGTTGCTGAGAGGTCAGGTAGACTTCAGGTGCTAGGGGGAGAGGGAATTGGGTGTGACTACTAATGGCCACAGAGATGATGAGAATGTTCTTTAATTAGATAGTGGTGATATTTGCATAAGTTTATGAATATAGTAAAAGACACTGAATTATATACTTTAAAAGGTGATTTTATGGTATGTGAACTTTATCTCATTTTTAAAAAATATTTATTGGATTTCTGAAAGTTGTCATTGTGTGGCCTTGGCAAAAATAGTTTTAGGGGAATGTTGGTGGTCAGACAGATTGCAGTGGATAAAAGAATGCATGGAAGTGAAGAAGTGTACATAGTGAGTATATATGACTCTTTTGGGGCTGGAAGGATAGCTCAGTAGCAGATTATTTGCTTAACCTGCTCGAGGCCCTAGGTTCAATCCCCAGCACATACATTAAGGTACAAATCTTTCAAAAACGTTCCATGAGAGGAAGAACAGGATAATAGCTGAGAGAGATGAAAAACCAAGGAATAACTGAGTATTTTTTGTTTTGGTTTTGGTTTTTATGATGGGAGAAGCTTGAATAGGTCAAGATGCTAATGGAAATCTAGTTCAGAAGAAGTAGCTGAATATATTGGGTGCAAGATGATACATAAATAACAGAGTAATTAAGAGAGCAAAGAGGTGTAGAATGGGCTCTAGAACACATATAACCCTTAAACAGAAGGAAAGACACTGACTGGGGGGAGTGAAATCATACACAGGTGCTCCTTTGAGTTACAATGGGGTTATAGCCCAATAAACTCAACCATAAGTTGAAAACATTGTGTCAAAAGCACCTTTTATTTATTTATTTAGATTTTTTTGTCACAGGGTCTTGCTGTGTAGACCAGCCTGGCTTGGAACTTGCTATGTAGACCAGGCTAACCTCATGTCAATCCTCCTGTCTCAGCCTCCTGCAGGCTGGGATTACAGGCACACACCAGCATGCTCAGCTCATTGGAGAAAACATTTAATAGCCTAACCTACAGAGCATCACTGTTTAGCTTAGCCTACATTGAATATACTTGGAACACTTAGTCTACAGTTGGCAAAAGCAAAGCTTGTTTTATAATAAAGTGTTGAATATCTTGTGTAATTTATTGACTACCTGTATCCAAAAGTGCTAGCAACACAATCCGCTGTAGAGTCTTAGTTATTTCCCCTTGTGACCTCACTGCCGACTGGGAGCTTCACTCACTGCCACAGTCCAGCATCCCAAGGGAGAATGGCTGGCCCCCTCAAAAGATTGAAATTCAAAGTACAGTTTCTACTGAACACCTATGGCTTTTGCACCTTAATAAAGTTGAAAAATCTTAGGTTGAACCATCATAAGTCCTTGACCATCTGTATACAAAAGTAATTGAATTTAAGGAAGTTAATTAGAAAATGTCTGATGTGGCTACTGAGAAAATGAGACAGAGATTAGAAATAGGGAAATACATTAAGTCTGGAGGACGGCACTGAGGGCCCTGCTCCAGAAATCAGTGAGCAAGAATTTACAGTATAATAAAATCCATAACTATGTTGCTTCCTCCAGCAATACTCAGCAGGCTGGGTGCAGGGTCAGATGGACTCAGGAGGGATAAAATTTTTCTAGGTAAATCAGAGGGAAGAACATTAGAATCAAAGAGTTAAATATGTTCTCAAAAGATTGGTTGAGGTCATGGACTACGAAGAAGGAGGGAAATTAACACTAAGAAAGGGATGTTAAGTAGACATGAGGAATGATGAGAATCTCTCTCTGGTGAGAGAGATGAAAGGAATTAGAGATTACCATAGGTTATTTTATTTTAGGATGAGCTCCAGGGACTGAGAGGCCAGGGAATGGATGAGTTAGCCTCATGGTTTCTGCATGAGAACATCCATTTTGTGAAAATTTACACTTTCTCCAAATGGCCACAATGGCCTTATTTTCTACTTTTCAAAATACCGGAGCCACACACTTTTACTCTCATTCTTCTAGCGTCTTATAAAAAGAAAGATCTTCTGGATATAGTGCTGCACATCAGTAATCCCAGCACTTGGGAGGCCAAGGCAGGACTGATGTGAGTTTGAGGCCAGTCTGGCCTACATAGTAAGTTCCAAGTCTAGGCTACACAGTAAGACCCTATCTCAAAAAACCAACCAAAGAAGATACAGAAGAAGAAGGAGGTGGCGGAGGAGGAGAAGAAGGAGGAGGAGGAAGAGGAGAAGACAGAAAGAACAAGAAGGAGGAGGAGGGGGAAGAGGAGGAAGAGAATGGGGGAGGAGATGGAGGGGGAGGAGGAGGAAGAAAAGAAGAAATAAGAAGAGGAAGAGGAAGAAGAAGGAGAAAAAGAAAAAAGAAAAAGCTATAATCTGCAGTACTTTTGTAGCTGCCTTATACCTTTTTCCTAAAAATTCCTAAATTTTCCTAAAATTCCTAAAAGCATACAAATTTGCTTCTCATCTAATTGTGTGTGGATGTGCAGTGTACGTACACAAGACTCGAATGTAACAAACCTATGGAGAAAGGACATGTAATTTCCTCATGGTCTTAAGGCAATGTAAGGTTTATTGAAAACCTCATACTTGAAAAAGTGATCAAAGTAGCACAAATGGCATAGTACTGTAATTAAGAGTATGGACAACACTGCCACACTGCCTGAATTCAAATTCCAGGTCTATATAACTTTGCGTAAATTATTTAATCTATCTGAGCCTGCATTTCATCAAATGTAAATGCTCACCAGTAAATAAGTATAAAATGCGTAAGACAGAAAAAAAGGTTCATTTTTAAATCTGAGGCTACTTCCAGAAATCTCAGTACAAAACCACAAATTTATACTCTAGTACAATCAGTAACAATGATTTGGAAGGGTTAGGGCATCTAGTCTAATTATTTGCCATGCTAATGTATTGTTGGTATTGTTCTAAAATTCCAGAAAATCCCAGGCAGGATGATTCTAGTGACTCCAAACTCCAAGTTTGGTCCTATTACTTCTGATATTTATGCTAATTAGAATCCCTTGGTAGCCCTCACTTATGTAGACTTATCTGCATCTTCCTCTGGAACAATCCTGGACAATTCAAGATTCAGAAGTTGGACTGGTAAGTTTCTCACTAGTTTAGTGAAACTGGGTTGATGTACATGTGTCAGCTACTTTCTACAAATGTCTAGGTGAGACTAAGCCATAGGAAAATACTCTTTTAAGTATTAAAAATCCTTCGTTGCTTTCCCTCCTACTTGTGTTAGGCTTATATATATTATTCTTGTCATAAACAGTTGTCTTAAGTGTGTGTGTGTGTGTGTGTGTGTGTGTGTGTGTGTCTGTGTCTTTCTTATCCTCCCTACCATGACTTTTTGTTTAAAACTATCTTTATAACAACAATAATTACAAGTATACCATGCTATACTTTCCAAAGTGCTTACTCATCCATTAGGTTGGAGATGTCTTATTACCTCTAGGTTGTAGATGAAAAACAATGGTTAAACAATGATTAGTGGCTTGCTCAAGATCATATAATTTGTTGGTAGGTGAGTTATTTGTAGACTTCAGATATATTTTGACACTTCGTATCACACTTTCTACTCATTATGAGGATAGTGAGAATTTCAGTAACCATTCTAAACTTTTTTGCAGGGGAGGAGGGTCCTAGGGATTGAACGCAGGGCCTCACATGCTAAACTCATACTGCACCACTGATCTACACCTCTAACCCTAAGCTTGTTTTTATGCTGTTTACTGGAAAAAGTTTCAGTAAATATCTTGTTTTTTAAAAAATAGCACATGGTTGTGCACAACTGTAACCCCAGCACTTGGGAGGCTGAGGCAAGAGGATCAATGCAAGTTCAAGGTCAGCCTGGGCTACACATGAGACCCTCTCTCAAAACAAACAAATAAACAAACAAAAAATTAAACATCCAACAAAGGAAAAATGACCATTGTGTATTAATGATTAATACTTTCCAACTTTCTAAAGCAATGACTGATATTGTTGGTTAGATGCCATTGAGTGGGTGTCCAACTCATAGCCACCCTATGTACAATAGGCGAAACACTATTGCCAGTGCTTCTCTGCTATTCATAGGGTTTTCAATAGCAGATTGTTTTTTGGAATGGGTTGCCAGGTCCTTCTCTCAAGCCTACAGCACCTGGTGTTCCCAAGCAGTGTCCCATCCAAGTACTAACCAGGCCTGACCCTGCTTAGCTTCCGAGACCTGACAGGATTGGACTCCACAGTTGTATGACTGCAGGCCAAAGCAATAATAGTGATTATATATTTTAATCACAGAAAGGACTCTGGTTTTAATATGGCTTTGTTGTTGTTGTTAACCTGCTGGCAAGTTGGTGTCCAACTCATAGTGACCCTATGTACAAACAGACGAAACACTATTATAAGTGTTTCTCAGCTATTCATAGAGTTTTCAGTGGCTGATTATTTTTTAGGAATGGGCTGCTAGGTCCTTCTCCTAAGCCTACAGCACCTGGTATTCCCAGGCAGTCTCCCATCCAAGTACCAACTAGGCCCAATCTTGCTTAGCCACCAAGATCTGACTGGATTGGACACGACAGTGGTATGGCAGCCAGCAATATACCTTTACCACTATATTTAGTGCTTGCTAAACAAATTTTATTTTGTCAAGTATGAATACAGATTTGTGTAAGATTATTGTTTGGGCCAGATGTGATGGTGGTGGTTGTTAGATGCTGCCACGTCAGGTCTGACTCATAGTGACCCAATGTACAACAGAACAAAACTCTGACACTGTGCCATACCTGGCACTATGTTAGTGCTTCTCTGCTATTCACAGGATTTTCAATGGCTGATTGTTTCAGGATTGCTCTGTGAGTGTTGCCACATCCTTCTCCCATTTTGAGGTGCTGGGGATTTGAACCCAGGGCTTCAGAGAGCACAGAGCAGCACTCTACCAACTGAGCTAAACCCCTGTGGTGAGGTGGTACACATCTGTAATCCCAGCAATCCAGAGGCTGAGGTAGGAGGATTCAGGGTTCCTGGCCAGCTGGGGCTACATAGTGGGGCCCTGACCAAAAAGCAAAGCAAAACAAAACAAAAACAACAAAAAACACTATTATGCACATTATATTGTTAATAAGATTACACTGTGGGTGATTTTAAAGGGCAGATTTTAATTCAACAAGACATTTTCTGTTGACTACATTGCATTGAGACTGGGATTTAGCTCAGTTGGTAGAGCACTGCGCTGCAGTCTCTGAGGTCCCGAGTTCAATTCCCAGCACCGCAAAAATGGGAGAAGGACCTGGCAATCCACTCCCAAGGCAATCCCGAAACAGTCAGCCATTGAAAACCCTGTGAGGGTCGCTATGAGTCGGATACCAACTCGACGGCACCTAACAACAACAACAACAACAACATTGCACTGAATATGTACCTACATCACAGTGTCTCAGCTGCCTACAAATACATCAGGTTTGTGGAAAAGAGAACTGGACCAGGCGCAGAGTTAAAAAAAAAAGAAGAAGAAGAAGAAGAAAAGAGAAAGAAGAGAAGAAAAGGAAAAAGAAAAGGAAAAGGAAAGAAAAGAGATTTTAGAGAAAGTAGCCATCTCCAGAGATGAATGCATTGCTTTGTTAATGGGTTTGGGGAATAACTGATGCTGTGGTTTATATCCTAAGGATTTTTAAATTAGAAATTATATCTAAAAGTATCCTCTAATGACTTTGTGGAATTTTGTGGAAGTTTACAGCAGATCATTTTTATTTTCTGCCTGAAGTTAACCCTAGGACCCGGGCCACTCCCTGAGTCAGGCGGCGCAGCGGCTCTCGGGCCTTCCCGGCGCGCACCCTGGCGTCGGGGTAGCGCTGGCTGCAGCCCTCGCTTCCTCCTGGCGCCCTCGCCGCCCTCCGCGGAGCCCCGCGCGCCTAATGAGCCCGGGACTCTCCGACTTCCAGGTCCTCCTCAAGCCCCCGGCGGCGCGGCTCCTGCACCGAGCCCGTGCCCCACCGCCAACACCCAGAAGCAAGTTGTCCGGAGGGCTGCGCCGGTTGCGCAGGGCGAGGTCTCCGGCTTGGGTCCTGTCCTGGATGGTGGCCATGGCCCCGAGAACTTCAGATCTCTTCAGATCACCGGGTTTGTTTCTGGAGAAAACATTTTGAGTGGCTCTCGCCAACACATTGCTCAACGCTTTGGGAAAGACAGAAGCCTAATTCGGTCGAGATTCCGATGGGAGCCAGACGCGGAAGCCGGGACGGAGGACAGGAGCTGAGGAACCACCCAGGTCTGAGCTGGGGAAATTGGAGGGAGCCGGAAATGTTTACAAACCCAGCCTCTAGTGAGCTTGTGAGTCGTGTCCTGGTCAGATGGTTATGACCCAGAGAGATGATTACCTACCCCGTCCTTTATGCAATACTGACTTCTGGTTGGCACTATTTCAAGGCACAAGCTCAGGCCACCTCCAGCAATATGTATGTTGTTGTTGTTAGGTGCCGTCGAGTCGGTATCCGACTCATAGCAACCCTCATAGGGTTTTCAATGGCTAAGTGCTTCGGGATTGCCTTGGGAGTGGATTGCCAGGCCCTTCTCCCATTTTTGCGGTGCTGGGAATTGAACTCGGGGCCTCAGAGACTGCAGCGCAGCGCTCTCCCCACTGAGCTAAATCCCAGCCCATCAATATGTATAGATGGCTAGATATACTGCTATAAACTTTACTGAATAGGCTGATTGTAATTGAAAATTAAAAAGCAAAAAAGAACCTCAAAGGGTTATGCCTAGAAGTCTGCTTTCAAGCCCAACGAGATGGCACACACCCATCCCAGCACAATCCCAGCACTTGGGAGGCTGAAGAAGGAGGATCAACTCCAATTTGAGGCCAGCCTGGGCTACATAGTGAATTCTAGGCCAGCCTGGGGTACACAGCAAGATCCTGTCTCAGACAAATAATATAAATAAATAAAATAAAATAAAATAAAAAGTCTGCTTTCAGACTGGCTGAAATTATATAAAACATATGCTTTTCTTAAACATTCATAAGGTGGAGATTCTATAAGCCTGTTGAGATAGTTAAGTTACTCATTTAGCTCAGTTGGTAGGCTCTGCGCTCTCTGAGGCCCTGGGTTCCATCCTCAGCACCGAAAAAGCAAAAAAATGGGGAGGAGGACCTGGCAGCCCACTCCCCAAACAATCAGCCATTGAAAACCCTATAAATGCCAGAGAAACACTGACATACAGCCAACATGGCACAGTGTTGCGGAGTGTTTCATTCTGTTGTATGTAGGTAGGGTCGCTATGAGTTGGACCTGACTCAATGGCACCTAACACCACCTCCACACTTAAACGTAACTCATGTACTAGTGAGACCACGTGATGCAATGAAAAAAAATCCAGTATATAGAACTAGAGCCAATATAATTGATTCAGCCTCTTTTTATTTTTTTAATTTATTTTAAATTTTTATGTATTTTTAACTTTTAAATATTTAAATATTTATTTATTAATTGGTACTAGGGGGGTGAATCTGGGGCCTTGCACAAACTTTGCCAGTCCTCTACCCCTGCTACCACAGAATTGTACCCCCTGCCTCTTTTTTGTTTTATCTTTAGACAAGGTCTTGCTAAATTGTGCAGGCTGCCTCTGGGCTCCAACTTGCAATCCTGCTTTCTCCTTATCCCTAGTTGCTGGGAAAGCAGTCGCGCACCAGAACGCCTGCTCTGCCTTTTAAAAAATATGCTAACATAAGAGTGTATTAACCCAGAAAGATGACACATCGCATGCTTTCTCTCATATGTGGATGTTAGAATTCAATATATTCATTATTAAAATGTATAGGTCATGAAAGCAGACAGGATTTAAGTAGGGAAAGATAATGGACTATAGAAAAGGAGAGTGGGCAAGAAGAAAGGGTAATGGGAAAAAAATATATCACGTGGGTTGCCCTTATGGCAAAACCGGGATATACATGTATAGACAGATACACTCACAAAAAAGACATACAAATAGAAAGGAAACCATTGGTGGGGAGGGAGGGTATGGGGGAAGAAGGTCATGAGAGGGTAAAGGGGAAGTCAACGCAAGCAATATACAATGAAATGTATGTATGGAAATGTCATAATGAGACCCATTAAGTTGAACATTAAAAATTACTAATAAAAAGTTTTTAAAAAGATTGTATGAAAAGTATATTATGAAGTACTATAGAAATGTTAATTTTTCAACATATGTGTGTTTTGTGTACAACTTGTACAAAAGATCATCCCTGCTATGGCCACTTATTCCTGTAAACATTTATTTCTATTTTTAACCTTATAATCAGCATTACATTCTTTTCTATTGTATTGGTCACTGGTCACCACTTTAAAATGGCTATCATGTTACAGAATTAGTTTTGGTGAGGCTAGCCTTATGAAAATTCATTATTTTCTGTGAGTAATTATAATTCAGGTACTAGCCACCAAGTGAATGGTGGTGCCTGTTTATGGTTGGGTGGCCTTACTATGTAATCTATTCTCTGATTTGAGTATGAAGATATAGATTTATCTGTACTCTAGCCAATTTTTCTATCTTATCTATTTCTTGCAGCTATACTGCTGTGGTGTCCGATCCTGCCAGATCTCGGAAGCTAATTGGGGTCAAGCCTGGTTAGTACTTGGACCTGTCAGCCCACTCCCCAAAAAACTATCAGCCACTGAAAACCTTATTCATAGCAGAAAAGCAGTGACAATAGTGCCAGGCACTATTGTCAAGTAGTGTTTCATCTCCTGTATACAGGGTCGCTTTGAGTTGGACTGACTCAACAGTACCTAACAACAACAGTCTAATTCTTAAAAAGAATATTCAAGGCTGGAAATGAAGCTTGGTGGCAGAGTGCTTGCCTAGCATGTGCATGTCCCTGGTTTAGATCCATCAAATGGCAAAAAAAAAAAAAAAAAAAAAAAAAAAAAAAAAAAAAAAAAAAAAAAAAAAAAAAAAAAAAAAAAAAAAAAAAAAAAAAAAAAAAAAAAAAAAAAGAAAAAGAAAAAAAGAAAAGAAAAGAAAAGAAAAAGAAAGAAAAAGATAAATAAAAAATAATAAAGGGAAAGAAATAGGGGGAAAAATCAAATCCTATAGTATGACCTATCTCATTTACTTATGGCGTATATTAGACAAGGTCTCGCTGTATAGCCCAGGGTGGCCTTAAACTCTTGATCCACTTGCCTCAGTGTCCCAGTGGATTACAGGTGTGGGCCACGCCCTTATCCTCAGCAATTTTAACTCCTTAATAATAACTTACTAGAGTCACAAAGATTCTTCTGGAGCAGAAGTCAGAACTGGAACATTGCACCTATTAGAATGAGTGAAAGGTGAAGACAGTAGAGAGCTGCTGGAAGGTACATTCCTGAAAGCCTTGAAAAACAGGAAAGTCAAGTTGCCAATGTAGAGCAGGTAGAGTAGGAACCAGAAGAGAACTGTGCTGTGCTGTGAACGAGTTACTGAGAATGTTCAGGGAGAATGTTGACATCAAACCAGGACCAAAATGAGTCAGGAACTAAAAGATCAAAGAAGTGCCCTACTAGGTCAGGAATTAAATGAGTCAGGATTCCATGGGAAAAAGCCAATGTATCCTTGGGTTAAGTTTTGTGTACAAGCAAATGCTGCTCATAGTATCTTCCACATAACTCTTCAGACATTTGAAGACACATTGACCCTATCTCCCCTGGCTTTTTCTCTCCAGACAAAACTAGTTCACCAGCAATTTTACCAGACATAGTTCCAAACTCCTGGAATCCTGGTTGGCCTATGGAGACCTTTGGTTTGTCAATATTTCTTTGAAAATATGATATAGTCTGACCAAACAACACATAGAGCCAATGTTCTGGTTCTAAGCACAAAGTTTTAATTAATGAAGCCCAAGATTGTTGTTGTTGTTGACATTGCAGGTGCCATCAAGTCAAGTCTGACTCATAGCGACCCTATGTACAACAAAACAAAACACTCTCCAACACTGTGCCATGCCCAGCACTATTGTCAGTGTTTCTCTGCTATTCATACGGTTTTCAGTGGATGACTTTCAGGAGGAGGCTGCCAGGTCCTTCCTAGCCCACAGCATTTGGTATTCCCAGGTGGTCTCCCATCCAAGGACTAAACAGGCCAACCCTGCTTAGATTCCAAGACCAGATGGGATCAGATGCCAGGGTGCTAGGTTTAGCTCAGTTGGTAGGGTGCCACTCTGTGCTCTTTGAGGCCCTGGGTTCAGGCCTCAGCACCAAAAAAACAGGAGAAGGACATGGCAGCCCACTCCCAAAACAATCAGCCATTGAAAACCCTCTGAGGGTCACCGTGAGTCAGACACAACTCAACAGCACTTAACAACAACAATAAATCTTAAATTTCACAGAATAAGTTAGTAATCCTGAACAACCACATGTGATCTACAGGTTTAACTATAAGTGAGTTTCTATTCAAAGCATGAATTTAAAAAATATTAAGTGTAAAAGAGTACATGATAGAGCCTTGCAGTACAACTGAAGTCTTTAGTCCAAGGGGATTTTTATCTGCTTTCTTGATCCATAGTCATTCAAGCAAGTTCTAACTGTGTTATTCTGGTGCAGTTTTTTGTCTTGTCCACAAGGTGCTCGGTGTTTTTTAAAAAAACCCACCCCCGATGCTGGTGATGGAACCCAGAGCCTCATGCATAATAGGCAAGCACTCTACTATTGAGCCACATCCCCACTCTGTTTCATACTCTATATAGCATCCTCCTTGACTATCAATCTACCAATCTTACCTGAAAAACAAATAAAATCAGTGTCTTAACTTATTTTTAGTAAACTCAGGTTGGCTTCAAGTAGTCAGGTCTTTTCATTAAGTACTCTCAAATCATTTATGAAAATCCATTCTAGACTTGTTCCTACACTAATGTTAAGTTTGCCAGAATATAGTATGCAGAATATATCTTCCTTACCTTGTCAAAAAATCATGTTGTTATGACTTAACAGACTTCTGATCCCTCTCTTTTGACAATTCCTCAACGATGAATCACTGGGATGAGAGGAAGAGATGCCTCATCTGGGAATTCTTTCAGTCTGGGCTGAGCTATGAGGTCAGTTCAAACTCTCAGAGACTGAGTTGTCCCTAGAAACACAAACAGCAGGTTCAGCATGTGACAGGAATGGGGCAGGCTTTATCAATGATTAAGAGATAAATACTAAATAAATGTCATCATTTTCAACTTAATAGTTTACTAACTTAATTGCTTCTTGAAAAGTCTACGTAGAAGTCGGAAGATGGCTAGAGGACAGGCAGGAATCTTTTTGTTTTAAAACGTATCTTTGATACAGTGAGTATTGAAAAGAGATCTCAATATGTAACATGAAATGTGTTCAATCCAACACAATTCATAGTAAATAGGGTTTTATCATAAAAGTTTAAAAAGCCTTATTTTGTTAATTAATGGTTTCCACTTGTGCCATTTAAGAAGCTAAATTAACAGATATGTTCATAATCTATGAACTTGATGGTCTTTGATAAATAACCAAATACAAAGCTTTTACTATGATGATTATAATTAGATTCTTGCCTACTTTTTATACTTTCCAACTTTCCTGAAGGTTTTAAGTTTATAAAATCTGTTACTGTAACATAGAAAGTTTATAAAATCTGTTACTGTAACACTGTAACATAGTAACATATCAAAAAGATAATTTTAAAAACTTATTTTTGAGTGCCAATGATGAGAAATATTTTTAGAAATGATTATTCTGTTCTTGTGAAAACTTGACCATGGTAGACTCCCAAATGATATTTGTTAAATAATTGAAAATTTATAATAATACCTTCCAAATTATTGGTTTAATTTTAATTTTTCCACATTAGCAAACTTTCTAAATTTATAATACTATGGGCAGCATTAATAACACGTCTATAGGGCAAGATGGGCTGGGGTTTAACTCAGTTGGTAGAGTGCTGTTCTGCACTCTGTGAGACCTGGGTCCGATCTCCAGCACCACAAATATGAGAAAAGGATGTGGTGATCCACTCCTGAAGCAATCCCGAAAAACAATCAGCCATTGAAAACCACATGTGGGTTGCTATGAGTCAGGCTGATTTGACAGCACCTAACAACAAGGGCGGCTGGGATTTGGCTCAGTTGGTAGAGCACTGTGCTGCAGTCTCTGAGGTCCCGAGTTCAATTCCCAGCAGCACAAAAATGGGAGAAGGACCTGGCAATCCACTCCTGAGGCAATCCCGAAACAGTCAGCCACTGAAAACCCTATGAGGGTCGCTATGAGTCAGATACCAACTCGACGGCACCCAACTCAACAACAAAACAACAAGGGCAAGTAGTCTATGTAGTAAGACACCATACACATGTCTAATAATTACCTATTTATGAAAAAATAGGCAAAATGTGTCCAGTGTTTAGAAATTCTAGATATCTCTGCATTTGGTTAGATTGTGTGTGTGTGTGTGTGTGTGTGTGTGTGTGTGTGTGTGTGTGGTTTTGAGGGGCTGAACCCCAGGCCTTGTGTGTGCTTTGCAGGTGCTCCGAATTGCACCCTTTTAATTTTTTTAATTGAAGCAGGGTCTTGCTAAATTATGCAGGCTGCCTTTGGTCTCAAACCTGCAATCCCCCTGCCTCTGCCTTTCAAGTGTCTGGTTAGATTTTCTAATTTTCTCAGTTTTATAATATAGCCCATATTTTAGCAAGGAAATTAAAAAAAAACTCTCTGGCTTTTTTTTTTTTTTTTTTTCAGTACTAGGGGGTTGATGCCTGCAGCCATACCACTGTGACATCTGATCCCATAACACCTTGGAAGCTAAGCAGGTTTGGACCTGATTATTACTTGGATGGGAGACCACCTGATAACACCAGGTACTGTAGGCTTGGGAGAAGGACCCAGTAACCCACCCTTTGCCCCCGCAAATAAGCCATTGGAAACCCTATGAATAGCAGAGAAGCACTGACGATAGTGTTTTACCTGTTGTACATAGGGTTGCTATGAGTTGGACACTGATTCAACTCCAACGGCCTTTAGCTAACAACAACAACAATAGGGGGTTGAACCCATGATCTCACACGTACTTTGCAAGTGCTCTACCACTATGCTCCACCCCAAGATCATTTTTTACTTTTTATTTTGCTAAGTTATGCAGGCTGCCTCTGGCCTCACACTCATAATCCTGCCTCTACCTCCCTAGTTGCTGGGATGACAAGTGTGCGTCACTGTGCTGGGCTTGCTTCTGGTATTTTTTAGCAACAGTTTTTAAATTAAAATGCAAAGGCTATTTATTTTCTTATAATGGGAAGCAAATATGTTCATTAAAACACAAACTCTCTGACTATGGGAACTTTGTGCTATTTGTTTTTGTGTCCCCAGTACTTGGGCCAGGAGTTAGTGTTTGTATGTGAATATATTACTTTTTAGATCACTATATGAAGAGTGAAATAGTAGATATAATGATGTTCACTTCATTTAGTACACCTCCTTTTTCACAGATGTGTAGTGTTTATTGTCTTTGGAGAGCAAAAATAGTCTGAAGCTCAAAAGGGAGTTCTTTATGACCTAAACAATGAAATGAAGAGAAATGAAGACCTAAATTCCAGTTTTACTGATTTGACTTGCTCTTCAGATATAATCAGAATACTTTTCTCAAATCCCCTCCATAAAAGGGGCCAAGTTACTTATGGAAGGTTACTGAGAAGTTTTGAGGATATGTGAACGAAGAACGTGAGGCATCAAATATTACATTATAACTAAAAAAACACTGTGCTCCTTTAAGAAAAATACAGTGCTGTGTTCAAAAAGATAAAGCAAATATTCTATGATCTATAGTCCTCAAAACACTGTTTGAGCTATTTAACTTAATTTAAAAATTGTGTGTGTGTGTGTGTGTGTGTGTGTGCGCGCGCGCGCGCGCGCGTGTGAATTTGGCTTTTGCCTTCATATCAAGATTTGTCTTTGTTTTTGGCAGTCACAGATAACATTACTTCACAGAACTATTTTAGGAGGTAGTTCAGAATAATCATTTAGATTTATGGTCTTGTAAAGCTAGATTTTTTTTATGGAGTCTCACTATATAACCTTTGATCCTTCTTGGTCCTCCTGTCTCTGCTTCCCGTGTGCTGCGAAGACAGGCATGTGCCATGTGCTACCACACCAACCTAGACTTTTGTTTTGTTTTTGTTTTTGTATTTGGGTTTTGGCTTTTTGAGACAGGATCTCATTATGTAGTCCTGTCTTGTGTGGAACTCACTAAGTAGCCCAGACTGACTTCAAGTTCAAAATTCTTATGTCTTAGCCTCCATACTGCTGGGAACACAGACATGTGCCATCACTCCCAGCTAGATTTTTAAAAATAGAAGATATGTAATAGAAACCGTTCTCATTTAGGTCTTCTTAACAATAGAGAAAAATAAATATTGCCTATTACAGTCATTGAAAAAAGATCTGAAAGCCAGTATAGACCTAAAATATCTACCTTTTCAGGACTCATTTCTGCTTTAAGAATTCATGGACTATTTTAAAGAACTGGATATATTTTTTATATTGATTGTGCCATTGATATGGGTGTATACATGTCAAAACACCCCAAATTGTACAGTTTATTGCATGTCATGTAGCAGGTGTAAAACTTATAAAAGAATGTACAAGATTAAAGAGAATTTTAAGATTAAGGAAGAATGAACCATAATTATATAAAAAAAATAGATAAATTTCACAAATGTAATGTTGAACACCCACACTTGTCTTTCAGTTTGCTCTACAGTGGGGGCTTGGGTGTTGCTATGACGCTGAAAGCTATGCCACCGGTATTTCAGATACCAACAGGGGCCAACCATGGTGGACAGGTTTCAGCTGAGCTTGCAGACCAAGACACGCTAGGGAGAAGGATCCAAGAGCCTGCTCCCAAAAAATTAGCCATTAAAAACCCTATGAATAGCAGAGAAGCACTGTCAAATATAGTGCTGGAAAATGAGACCTCCAGGTTGGAGGACACTCAAAAGAGGACTGGGGAAGAGTTGCCTTCTCAAGGTAGAATTGATCTTATTGATAGGAATGGAGTAAAGCCTCTGAGACCTCCATTTGCTGATATACCATGACTCAAAATGAGAAAAAACAACTGTAAACATCCTTTAATAATTGGAGTGTAGAATGTATGTAGTATGAATCTAGGAAAGTTAGAAAACGTCAAAAGGGAAGTGGAGTGCATAAACATCGATATCTAGGCATCAGTGAGCTAAAATTGACTGGTATTGACCATTTTGAATCAGATAAACATATAGTGTATTATGCTGGGAATGGCAAAGAGAAATGAGGTTGCATTCATCATCAAAAAAGACATCTCAAAGATCTGTCCTGAAGTACAATGCTAGATAGAGTAATATTCATATGCCCACAAGGAAGTCCAGTTAAAATGACTATTACTCAAATTTATGCACCCACCACTAAGGCCACAAATGATAGGGAAGATTCTTACCAGCTTCTGCAATCTGAAATTGACCGAACATGCAATCAGGGTGCACTGATAATTACCAGTGACTGGAATGCAAAAGTTAGAAAACAAGAAGAAGGCTCAGTAGTTGGAAAATATGGCCTTGGTGACAGAACAATAACTGGAGATTGCCTGGTAGAATTTTGTCAGATTAATCACCTTTTCATTGCAAATACATTTTTTTCACCAACATAAATGGTGACTGTATATATGGCAGTCACCAGATAGAACATACAGCAACCAAATTTGACACATTTGTGGAAAGAGAAGATGGAAAACCCAATATCAAAAGTCAGAACAAGACCAGGTGCTGCTTGTGGATCAGACCATCAACTGCTCATATGCAGGTTCAAACTGAAACTGAAGAAAATTAGGACAAGTATACAAGAGCCAAGGTATGAACTTGAGTAAACCCTTCCTGAGTTCAGAGACTATCTCAAGAACAGATGTGATGCGATAGACCCTGATGATCGAAGACCAGACAGGTTATGGCAAGACATCAAAGACATCATTCATGAGGAAAGCAAAAGGTTATTTAAAAGACAGGAAAGAAAGAATAAGACCAAATCACATGTCAAGAGAGACTCTGAAAATTGCCCTTGAATGTCGAGTAGCTAAAGTAAAAGAAAGACATGTTGAAGTTAAATAACTAACCAGAATTAACCAGAAGATTTCAAAGGGCAGCTCAAGAAGACAATATCAAATATTATAATGACATGTGCAAAGAGCTGGAGATAGAAAACCAAAAGGGAGGAAAATGGTCTGTTTTTCTCAAGCTTAAGGATTTGAAGAAAAAATTCAAGCCTTGAGTGGCAATAGTGAAGGATTCTACAGGGAAAATATTAAATGACACAGGGAACATCAAAAGAAAATGGAAGGAATACACAGAGTCATTATACCAAAAAGAATGGGTGGATGATCAACCATTACAAGAGGTTGCATATGATCAGAAACCAATGGTACTGAAGGAAGAAGTGGAAGCTGCCTTGAAGGAATTGGCAAGAAACAAGCCTCCAGGAATTGGTGGAATACCAATAGAGATGTTTCATCAAACAGATGCAGCTATGGAGGTGCTCACTTGTTTATGCCAAGAGATTTGAAAAACAGCTACCTAGCTAACTGACTGGAAAAGATCCATATTTGTGCTTATTCCCAAGAAAGGGGATACAATTGAATGTGGAAATTATTGAACAATATCATTAAAACCTCATGCAAGTAAAATTTTGCTAAAGATCATTCAAAAGTGATTGCAGCAGTATATTGGCAGGGAAGTATTGGAAAATCAAATGAGATTCAGAAGAGGGCATGGAACCAGGGACATGATTGCTGATGTCAGATAGATATTAGCTGAAAGCAGAGAATACCTAAAAGATATCTGTTGTTATTGCTATTGTTAGGTGCTGTCGAATTGGTATCCGACTCATAGTGACCCTACATAAAACAGGTGAAACCGTATTATTATTGCTTTTCTGCTATTCATAGGATTTTCAATGGCAGATTGTTTTTTGGGAGTGGGGTCCTGGGTCCTTCTCCCAAGCCTACAGTATCTGATGTTCCCAGGTGGTTTCCCATACAAGTACTAACCAGGCCTGACCCTGCTTAGCTTCTGAGATCTGAAGGGATTGGACCCCACAGGGCTACAGCAGCAGGCGAAAGATATCTATCTATGTTTTATTAATTATGCAAAGGCATTTGACTGTGTGGATCATAACAAATTATGGATAACACTGTGAAGAATGGGAATACCAGAGCACTTAATTGTACTCACAAGGAATCTGTACATGGACCAGGAGGCAGTCATTCAAACAGAACAAGGAAACATTGCCTGGTTTAAAGTTAGCAAAAGTATACGTCAGGACTGTGTTATTTCACCAGACCTCTTCAACCTCTATGCTGAGCAAATAATCTGAGAAGCTGGACTTTATGCAGAAGAACATAGCATCAAGATTGGAGGAAGACTCATTAATAACCTGCGTTATACAGTTGACACAACTTTCCTTGCTGAAACTGAAGAGGATTTGAAACATTTACTGATGAAGATTAAAAAAAAAGACAGCCTTCAGTATGGAATGTACCTCAACATCAAGAAAACAAAAATCCTTACAACTGGGTCGGTAAGCAGTTTTATGATAAATGGAGAAAAGATTGAGGTTGTCTAAGGTTTTGCTTTACTTGGTTCTACAATCAACACTCACAGAAGCAGCAGTCTAGATATCAAAAGATGGATTGCATTGGGAAAAGCTGTTGCAATAGATCTCTTTAAGTGTTGAAAAGTAAAGATGTCATATTGAAAACGAAGGTGTGCCTGACTCATGCTGTGGTACTTTCAGTTGCATCATATGCTTGTGAAAGCTGGACATTGAATAAGTGAGCCTGGATAAGAATTGATACTTTTTGAATTATAGTGCTGGAGACCAATATTGTCCTAGAAGAAGTACAACCAGAGTGCTCCTTGGAGGCAAGGATGACTAGACTGGGTACAATTATTTTGGTTATGTTGTCAAGGAGGGACCCATCCCTGGAGAAGGACATGATGTTTGGGAAAGTGGCAGGTCAGTGAAAAAAAGGAATACCCTCAGCTTGATAGATTGACACAGTGGCTGCAATAATGGGCTTAAACATAAAGATGATTGTGCCTGGCACAGAGTTGGGGAGTGTTTCGTTCTGTTGTACATAGGGTCACTGTAAGTTGGACTTGACCTGAGGTGACCTAAAAACAACAACAATATTGAGCAAAACAAGCCAGATACAAAAAGAGTACAGGATATGTGACTCATTCTTAAGGGAAGGGTAATGACTAAGAAGGGGCATAAGGCAGTCTTCTGGGATAGTTGTTGTTGTTGTTAGGTGCCGTCGAGTCGAGTCCAACTCATAGCAACCCTATGTACAGCAGATGGAAACACTTGCCGATTCTGTGCCAGGCAAACCATCTTATTTATGTTTAAGCCCATTGTTGCAGACACTGTGTTAATCCATCTGGTGGAGGGTTTTCCTCTTTTCTCTTTTCTGTTGACCTGCCGCTCTTCCAAACATGATGTCCTTCTCCAGGGATTG
>VMDO01011948.1:0-64457 GCA_007922755.1 Pedetes capensis | reverse complement strand
ATATATATATATATATATCTGCAGCTGTAGCCCTGTGGCATCCGATCCCATCAGATCTCAGAAGCTAAGCAGGGTCGGGCCTGGTTAGTACCTGGATGGGAGACCGCCTGGGAACACCAGAAGCTGTAGGTGTGGGAGAAGGACCTGGCATCCCCCTCCCAAAAATCAATCTGCATTGAAAACCCTATGAACAGCAGAGAAGCACTGACAATAGTGCTTCCCCTGTTGTACAGAGGGTCGCTATGAGTTGGATACTGACTTGACGGCACCTAACAACAACAACAACAAATATATATATATATATATATATATATATATATATATATATATATATACACACACACACACACATCATTGAAGGAGATTCTACATTATAAAGAATCTTTGAAGAAGACAAACTTACTTTTTTGATAACCAAAACATTTCTTCTTTCATCTCATATTAATTCTAAAGAACATTTCTATTTCTATTATTAAACAAAAATCTTGAATATAGTGGTCTCATCAGTTTTTAATTTTTCCAACATCAAGTAAATGACAACACTGAGTACACTTTAAAATATTCTTCTACCTTAACCTGAGGATACTCCTCCTCTCATTTGCCTTTACTCTCATTTTCTAATGTCCATGTCTTAAAACAATGTTATGCTAGCATCTCTCTTTTCTCTCTCATTTGTCTTTGTCTGCTTCATTGTAAAGCTAATTATTTGTGGGAAGGAATCACAAAAGTATATACAAACATCTCATTTCTTAGTTCAGCTTACTAAGTTTGAATTCTACCTCACAATTTACCTAATGTTCTGCCATCAGGTCAAGTCCTTAATAGCTCAGTATGAAGAAGTAATATATTTGAGAGTGATAACTATATGTTATTGCTTACATCTCAGAAGAATTACTATGGCAACTATCTGACAAAGAGGAAAGGAAAAATAGTATATATGAAGACAGAAATGGGATTGGAAGTAGAAAATTTATCAGTTGTCCAAGCTAAAAATGACTGAGTTTTGAAAGGCATGAAGACAGAGAAAAGTACAGAAAAAGGAAAATATAAAAGAGGCTTTGAAAAATGACCTAGGATTTGGAAAACTCTTTCATTTTAATGAATACATGTTGAACGAATCTAGCAGAAGAAAAGGAGAGATGAAAAACAAACACTACAATTTAAAATCTTGATGAACACAAAGATAAAGCAATTGTATCACTAAAAGAATGGAAACCTGAAGCCAAAATTTCTAACTAGCATTAACATGATTTTTTTAAAATTATTTTTTCAGATAGGGACTTGGTATATAGCTCAAACTGGCCTCAAACCCACAATCCGCCTGCCTTAGCCTCCTGAATGCTGAGATAACAGATGTGTGCCAGCACACTGAGATTTTAATGTGAAAATTTTAACAGAAAGTTCAATAAAGAAATTGACGCAAATGCCTTGAGAAAACAAACCTATGGAATTTTTTAAAGATAAAAAAGTTCCTGAATATTTATTTATATATTATATCAAATTTGCATTTTAATCTACACTTTTCAGCACGTCATCATAAACTTAAATTTTTGTTTACTATAAATGGTATAAAGGTCTCCTGTAAAATAACAAGAATAATTTTAACACTTGCAAAGGGTGTTCACTTGTAACCTTAAAACTACTTGTAGAAAATTAGGTACACTTAAATGTCATAGGAAAAAGTGTTTATTTAAGTTTTACATTTCTGTACATTACAAGTTAATTTGGTTTTTAATTCCATGACATTAAAACTATGCTATGACCTTCATAGATTTGGTAATAATTATGTACTTGATCAGTATAAAATAATGAGTATTTTCATATTAAGAAAATATATATATAAGCCTTCCTATTGGTGATTTTATCAGAGTCCAATACTATGTAAAGTACACAGATCACTGGAGGAAGAGCATAAATTTAACTCTCAAGTCCATAGGCTAAAATTCAAGGCCGACTGAAATTAATCCCTGTCCTTTCTTTTCAACATTATCTTCATTCCTCCCTGTATTATAAGAAGAATTGCTGTTTTTTTCTTGTGTCTTCTCTATTCAAACTCATTGTTTGTATGTATATGTATATGCGTGTGTATATATATATGTATGTGTGTATATATGTGTGTGTATATATGTATATGTGTGTATATATGTATATACACATACACATGTACACACATATATGTGTATACATATATATGTATATACACACACATATATATACATATATATGTATATGTATACACACACACACACACACACACACACACACACATATAGTTTCC
This sequence comes from Pedetes capensis, assembly GCA_007922755.1. Taxonomy (NCBI): domain Eukaryota; kingdom Metazoa; phylum Chordata; class Mammalia; order Rodentia; family Pedetidae; genus Pedetes; species Pedetes capensis. Next base: position 62,179 of record VMDO01011948.1, on the reverse strand, counting down.
TCCATCTACAGTGGAATTCGCAGCCCACACAGCTGTTCTTTTTGATTTATATCAGATTCAGCTTCCTTCAAGAAGTCTTGTTAGCTGGGTACTATACTTCACACCTGTAATCCCAGTGACTCAGGAGACCGAGTCAGGAGGATCCATGTTCGAGGTCAGAGGTGTCTGTGCAACTTAGCAAGAACCTGTCTCAAAATTTTAAAAGTGGAGGCTGTTGGTGGTATCTCAGTGGTAGTATACTTGGCTATCATGTACCAGGCTCAGGGCTCAAACCCCCTAGTACTGGAAAAAATAAAGAGAAGGCTTTGTAGCTGTTTTAAAATAAGTTGGTCATCTGTTTACCGGAAAATAATTGACACTTCATATTTCTTTATACTTTAGCTCCTAAAACTAATATTACACTTATTTCAATATGTGTGCATGTATCTCTCTCTCTCTCTCTCTCTCTCTCTCTCTCACACACACACACACACACACACACATATATATCTATATATCTATATGTACACACATACATATATATACACACACATACATATATGCACATTATAATATATGGTACAAAATACATGTATATAATACTGAAAATACCTGTACATATAGCATATTTGTTATGGTAAGTAGATTACTTGTAGGAAGTAGATTACTTGTAGGAACAGATATTTTGTTAATATCTATATTTCCCAAAGCCGGAGTGTAATGCCCTATAAGTACTAGATACTTAGTATGATTTGACTTATTGCATCTGTCTTTAGTTTCTGGGAAGCAACATTGTAAGAACCATTCTCATTCTCTTGGCCCCAGCCTACTTTCCTGTTATTTGCATATTTTTGAGTTATATGACTTAAGGGCACAGGGAAAACCATAATTGTGAGTTTTATTTAGAAATAATTAATTCACCTTGATTTACTACATAATATTTATTATTTGGAAATCTACATATATTGAATCTGACCAACATGAAACTTATTTTGATTTGTTACGGACACTGATAAAGGTCATAGAACACAGCCATCAGTATGGATTCCAACTCAACATCGATAAAACAAAAATCCTTACAACTGGGTCAGTGTGCAACTTCACAATAAATGGAGAACAGTTTGAGGTTGCCCAAGATTTTGCTTTACTTTATTATACAGTCAACAACTGTGAAGCAGAAATGAAGAAATGAAAAGACACATTGCACTGGGAAAAGTTGCGGCAAAAGATCTCTTTAAAGTATTGAAAAGTAAAGATGTCACATTGAAGATGAAGGTGTGCCTTAGTCATACCATGGTATTTTCAGTCGCATAGCATGATTGTGAAAGCTGGACATTGAATAAAGGAGGCAGGAGAAGAATTGATGCTTTTGAATTATGGTGCTGGAGATGAGTATTGATTGAATATACCATGGACTCTGAAAAGAACCAACTTATCTGTCCTAGAAGAAGTGCAACCAGTATGCTCCTTGGAAGCAAGGATGACTAGACTTCATCTTATGAATTTTGAACATGTCAGGAAGGACCAATACCTGGAGCAGGACATTATGTTTGCGAGAGAGGCAAGTCAATGAATAAAAGGAAGACCCTCAACTAGATGGATTGGCCCAGTGTCTGCAACAATGAGCTTAAACATAAATAAGATGGTATGCCTGTCACAGATTCGAGGAATGTTTCATTGTGCTGTACATAGGGACGTTATGAGTCAGATCTGACTCGACAACACATAACAACAACAACATTATTGATTGACTAATGAACACTGGTTTGTGTGAAAAAAAAGCTCACTTATGATAATTTCCAATACTTTATGTTGTTGTTAGGTGCCATCAAGTCAGGTCCGACTCATAGCGAATCTACATACAACAAATGAAATGCTCCCTGACACTGTGCCATGCTGGGCACTACTATCAGTGTTTCTCTGATATTCATAGGGTTTTCAATGGCTGATTGTTTTTTGAGAGTATGCTGCCAAGTCCTTCTCCTAAGCCTACAGCATTCAGTATTACCAGGCTTTCTCCCGTAAGTACTAACCAGGCCCGACTCTGCTTAGCTTCCAAGACCTGACAGCACTGGATGCCAGGTGGTATGGCAGACACTTTGCAAAATATTCCTATTTTTGTATGTCAGCAAATATAATTTCAACTGTTATAATTCAATATCACTACAGTTTTTGACAACATTAAATAACTTTCATTGCTGCATATTGTTGTTGCTGTTTTTAGGTGTGGTCAAGTTGGTATCCAACTCATAGTGACCCTATGAACAATAGGCAAAACACTATTGCTAGTGCTTCTCTGCTGTTCATAGGGTTTTCAATGATGGATTGATTTTTGTGAGTGGGTTGCTGGGTCAATCTCCCAAGCCTACAGCACCTGGTGTTCCCAGGCAGTCTCCTATCCAAGTACTAACCAGGCTGATCCTGCTTAGCTACTGAGATCTGATGGGATGGGATGCCACAGAGCTATGGCTACAGGCACTGCTGCATATTAGCTACTCCTTAAATTTCAGCTCATTGATCCATTTGCTGCCATACTTTTCTATACATATGCAAACACTAACAGCACATTAAGACATAAGAACTCTTCTTTAAATTACAAAATATACTTTCTTTTTCCTCCCTGTCATAAGTATTCTAAAGCACATGTTTTAATACTTGTACAAATTTCTATTATTTAAAAAAGTGATTTAAAAATTCCATACAATAGCATATTTGACATATTCGGAGTTTACACTGCTATTTAATCAAACTACAAGAAACATCCTTCTGTTTAAATTTTACAGCCATTCCTAATTATTTTCTTACATTAAATCAGTATATATAAAATTGCTGCATCAAAAGAAGGGATCATTAAGGCATTTAATAGACCAAATGCTTATTCTGCAACCCTTTTATCCTTGTTTATTACATTTTAGTACCCTGGATAAGTTAATCATCTTTATTAATCTTTGAAACTGTGGAAGGGAAGGTTTCTATGTGAATTACGCATGTTTTAAAAGTCAGTATGTAGATTTTACAAAGTATAAAATATGACTTTTTGTTTTTCCAGAAATTGGGGTTGAACCCCGCACCTCATCTATGCTAGTCCAGCACTCCACACTGAGCTGCACTCCAGTCCCTTTTTTATTTTGGGACAAAGTCTCACTAAATTGTACAGGCTGGATGCTGGCCTTGAACCTACTATCCTCCTACCTCAGCCTCCCAAGTAGCAGGGATTATAGGTGTGCACAATGATACCCAGTAAGTTTTTTATTATTATTATTTGTTTTTAAGCGTGTTTTCCATTCCCTAAAGCAATACCCTGTTACTCTATTTAACCAATGAAATGTTCACATTAATGACTCTACACAGTCACAGATTTTACCTATGGATTCAGGAAAGAACAGACCTAGGGAGGATCATAATTGAATATATCATAGTTCTGATCTTCTGTAATTTTAAATACAGAAATCAAGGAGTCTTTTGAGTCATTTGGTTATCTGCCTATTTTGTCTTCTTTGGAATTTACCAATTTTTGAATCCCCAGTGGTAACTTAGCCCTTAAATGTCTGTCATTAAAAAGGAAACCGAATATTGGGCTGGTTAAAATGATCAATAAAACTCTGCCATATGACTCTGGAGCACTACCGGAAATGACCTCCCCGCCTTCATACTAAACTCCCATATAATGTTTCATCATTTGTTTATAGATGTGGCATTTGACATTCAGCTCAAAAGGAAATCTATTCATGGTTATTTATTCTGTTACTTCAAGTTAGGAAAGGGGAAATATACACTAAATTAACAGACACTATAGAATTTTAAAAGGATAATTTCTTTAAAGAAATGAACTCTTTCAGTATTTTGGAAAGCTGAAAGGATTGACAGAGTTACATTATGAATTCTGTGGGTAAGAGTTGGAGAGACCCATGCCTTGCATCATGGAGAACCAGCCACTCAGTTACAGGAACTCACCTGGAGCCGAAGTGCTTCACTTCCATCAACACTGGGGCCAACATGCTGCCAGTCAGACACCCTTAACTGGAATCTCACAGGCCAGGAACTGCTTGTGTTTTACTCCTACCTGGAACAAAATACAGTGTCAGTCATTTTTTTTTTCACGACCCTTCAATCATAATAAGATATTCATTGTTATCTTCCCTGCCACATTAGATACTCATTTATCAGAATGCTCAACACAAAAGGAAGCACTGTAAACTCTTCACCTCTATAATTTACACCTCAGTGATTAATTCAGCACCTGTGTAAGTCAGGCACAATCTATATTTTATCTCCTATAAAAAGGTCTTTATAAAAGATTATTTATTATTTCAATACAATTATTCCCATCCATTTGATTTAATTAATTGATGTGTTAATTTGGAATACCATTTTGCTATATATTGTCCTTGGAAACTGTAAATCAGAATGAATTTTTAAGCCTCAGAAAGCAAAAATGTTGAAAATATTATTTTTAACCATGGAGAGGAATCTAGTAGGAAATATAATTTAGTACTCCAATTTTAGCTCAGTGCTATTGTGCACTGAGGCCTTGGGTTCAATCTCCAGCACCAAAAATGGGGGACGGACCTGGTAGTCCACTCCTGAAACAATCCCGAAACAATCAGCCATTGAAAACCCCATGAGTAGCAGAGAAGCACTGACATAGTGCTGGATATGGTATAGTGTAGGGTAATGTTTCATTCTCTTGTCTATAGGGTTGCTATAAGGAGGATCCTACTTAATAGCACCTAACAATGACAACAAATTGCAATTCCATTAGTTTTGTGTCTTCCCTATTTTATTTTATTCCTCAACTTGAGACATACTGATGAAGAACACTGATGTCTCCTCAAACACAGCAGAATGTTGCTGCTATAAAACTTGTCATGAAAACAGTTTTGGTCATATAATGAAGTCCTAGGCTTGGCAAAAACTTTCATGTGAGCTGCTTGTGTGAATGCCATGTGTCAGGCAGAATCTTTTTTGTTTCCCACAATTAAAGCCACCTGATGATCACTGCACTCAGTTGTACTCCAGTCTGATATACAATGGGTGGCTTAAGGAACTCTGAACAAACTTGCCAGAGATGCAGCAACTCATCCAATTGCCCAGTATTTTTTTGTCTTTGCCTTATCCACCCTTTCCAAGATTTGGAGTGCAACTTTGAATTAAATCTCACAAAGAGGACCTTGCCATTTGTTGATATTCTTCTTGACGTTCACTCTTTGCCCTGATATTCAAAATATGCTACCAGTTCATCTGTCTGCCGGGTCCCTTTTACCTCTTGTTCTTTCTACTTGGCACTACTTGCTCATTGTCATCACCACTTAATTCTGGTACCACCATGTGTAAATGAATAATGTGGTTCCACATATCTCAACATATAGACTGAAATCAATCCCTGCCCCAAAACCTGCCCTCTGGTGTCAAGCTAGAGGCCATATATTTTTTCCTACCTTGTTACTGATCAATCACTTACGAGGTTTTTCTTTGTAGTGTTATATGTTCAAGAAAGTCTCACTTGAATTGCTTTATGAAACTAAGACTTTAAGACCATTGTTTTCTCCTTCTTTCCCTCTTATAAAATTCATATTTCTCTTGTATCAGTCTGGAATCTTTCTTATCCCTTTCATTTCTTTTGCTGCCACAGTAGACTTTTATCACTTCCCACTTAGATCATAACAACACCTTTGTGAATGTTGGTTTGGTGACAGATAAAAACAGGTAAGGAGAGTTCCATGCAAAAGTAGGGACTGTATGCCAGGAAACCACAACAGAAGGTGTGGTGGAGTTGTGGCTGCCCAGGCCTGCAGGGATGAGACAGGGAGCAGGTACTGCCATCCAGCAGAAGTCAGGTATGTAGAAAAGGCCTTCTAGAGGACAGCAGCAGTCTCTGCTAAGGGCCACAGGTAGCACCATAAGATGATAGGATACAAGGAAGCCTGCGGATAAAACATCTAATCTTCTCCCTTCCATCTCATTTCTTGCCTATGAGATAAACCAAATTGGAAACTAAAGTGCATAGGAGCCTGTTGATGAACTCCATACTAGCTTGTTCCAGGGTTAGAGAGCAGATGGAGAAAGACAAAAAGTGACTCTAAGAGGAGAAATCAAAGAGACCCAGTAACTACTTTTATTTATATGTAAGAGCATGGGATTTATAATCAGATCTATGTTTGATTTTTAACTCTACCCAGATGTGTAACCCTAGACAAATTACTTAACTTTTATAAGCCTCAGAATCATTATCTGCATAATGGAGAAAATACGTACTTCCGAGTTTTATTATTAGATTAAATATTATGGTATAGCTAGAGCACATAGTACTAACTGGTGAATAAGTTAGTGACAGTGACAGTAGTTCTGCTCAAAATACAAAAATAAGCAAACACAATTATGCTCTAAAATGCTGAAGTCTAGCACTTCTTCCAAAAGATCATGTCTTTTCAAATCTCTACTTTCCTCAAGCATTGTTCCTCTGCCTAAGAACAATTCCTCGCCGTCCTCCCATCCCAAATACCCTTTGCCTAGAAAACTCCTGGTTATACCTCACAGACCATGAAAGGATTAGAAGGGTCTCTGCAGCTCTTTCTCAAGAGAAGGTGGCCATCCCTCTTTTGTTTTTCCATTGTACATAACCTGCACAAAGCATTAGACCTCCTCTAGCTTCCTATTTGACTCGTTTAACTCCTTGAAGGAGGATACGAATTTCTGTCTTCAGAAGTGGTTCTCAGGAGAAACCCAGTAAACATGAAGTGAACAAATGAATGTATATTTCTGGAAAAAGTCCATTACAATATAAGGAAAGATTTCAGTGACTTCCCTCTTTGCCCAGAGGGCAGATTAGACTATGACAACAGATGCACAGTGGGGAATAAAACTCTTAGGACACATCAGGAAAACTCCAAGGAAGAAAAGTCCCCAAGGGAAATTCAGCCAACTTTGTGAATTCTGAGACACACTTGCTGGAAAATTCACCTTATTCATTTCAAGTTTGCCAAAAGCACTAGACCTAATCGATTTGAAATGAAAGCTAGTATTTACGAGGTATAGCTCAGTTGATAGAGCCTTGCTCTGCACTCTCTGAGGACCAGGTTTCAATCCCAGCACCACAAAAAACAGGAGAAGGATGTGGCAATCCACTCCCAAAACTATCCTGAGAAACAATCAACCACTGAAAGCCCTATGAGAGTTGCTATGAGTTGGACCAAACTTGAGGGTACCTAATGACCCCAACTGAGAGCAAACACTTCTATCTATATGATGCATTTGGGTAATTAAAAAACAATAATTCCCAACATTTTCTCGATGACTAACCCAAAGTTTTCCCACTGTACTTGTTAAAATTATTCATTCTGCAGTCAGGTGTGGTGGTGCATACCTGTAATCCCAGTGACTTGGGAGGCAGAACAGGAGGATCTTAAATTTCAAGGCCAGACACAGCCTCTGTATCTTAGAGAGACTCTGACCCAAAAATAAAAATATAAAAAATGGGCTAGGGGACAGTGCAGTGGTAGAGTCAACTCTCAAGTACGGCAAGAAAAAAATTGTTTTGTGAATAGGTAATGAATTCTCACCATCCATAAATTTTAAGCAACACAAAACAGTACTTAGAGCAAGTTCTTATGCCCCACCCTCCTACCTCAATCTCCTCCTTTACTATCCTCAACAAAACCACATAAATTGGCAACAACACACAGGTGGCAATATTTCTTCTCCAAATTAAAAACAAAACAATACAAAACAAAAAACAAAAAAAACCACGTATATCCTTATTCCCTGCTTACTCTTAAAAAATTATTTACTATTATAGGCTTTTCTGTTTCTCACTAAAAGTCAATCAGAGGATATTATCTATCAGTTAATAAAAAGAATCTTCATCTTCATTATTTTCATACTCATTTTATTTTCATACTCATATTATTTTATTACCTAAGTAATTTAAACAGAACTTTCTCAAAATTGATTTTTAAAAAATATTTTGCTATTACTGAAGAAGTTAAAATATAACTTTGTACGAGTAAATTAGTGTCTAAGATGTACATCTGTTGTATAAATTCCTAATAGTATGTGTAGGGAGATCAAAGGGTAAATTCGTTTGTAACTTTCAAATATACTGTCAGATATCAATCAATTTGTGCTCTTCCCTGAAGTCTATGAGACTAATGAAGGGGATAAAATTTAAATTTTTGCAAATGTGATCAGTGAAAATTTTCATCGCAGTGTTATTTTAATTAACATTTAAAAATGTGATTTAAATCAAATATCATGGCAGAAAACAAACAATGGACATTTTTATATCTTTTTCTGTGGAATAGGTTAATATCCTTGCCATTTTTAATCATAAATGCTATTTGAAACATTTTTTCTATGCATTCTCAAAATAAAGCAAAAGTCATTTAACACATCAGCAAAATATTCCTCTGTGTCTGAGTATTTTTAAAGCTTTTGACCACAAGCGTCTTTTGTTGCAATCCTACAGAAAAGCTAAACGCCACATAGAGGTCCCACAGTGCCCTCTGGTGGCATTCTGCTCCATTGCATCTTCCCTGCACTGACACTTGGGACAAAGGCTTTACTAAGGGAGGTAATGGCTTGATACTGGAGTCTTCCTTAACTGCTCAGCCTCCTCAGGTGTTCTTATCACCGAGCCCGTGTGGAAATACAACCAAACTAATAATAAAGTAAAAAGTTACAGGTATTTCAACAATAAGGATCCAGAATAGTGAACACAGTTTGTTTGGCAGGATTTATTTTCTTCCCAGTTGCATTTTACTGTGGCATTGGGATGTTTTGTCAGTGGGCTGCAGTGCAAGCTTGTTCTAGGTATACAGGGGTCTGCTTCACTCTTCCCTGAAAGTAATGGAGTCAAAAGGCTACCACCACTGTTTCAGAATTCTGAGTTAAAAATACCAATCCTGTGAAAAGCCTTACATTCATTCATTTATTCCAGAAATAATTGGGATGCCATGTGAAGTGTCCTAGGTGTTCATGATTTTGTTTTCATTGAAAGACAAAAGCTCTGTTCTAGACCCTGTCTCCTTGTTGGATGGGGTAGACAATAAACATCAAACATAATTAAGCATAATCAAACATATAATTAATAACTTCCTATATTAGATGGCTTGTGAGAATATGGGTAACATAATTTAATTTAAAATAAAGAGAAAGGATATGCCTCTTCAAGAAAGCAACATCTAGGAAGGACTTGAAGGAGGTATGGGGCTTAGCTGTGCTGTTGTCTGGGGAAAAAGCATTCTAGGAAGTGTATGTAATCCTAACGCCATAACCAGCATGGTGAGTATAGTGGACATCTGAAAAGGTACTCTGTAGTATGAGAGGACCTTTCTCCAAGCTGCTGGTAGTGCGCAGACTACCAACCCCAGCTGTCATCCCACTCTGGAAATAATCCTGAGCTAGCTGTTAGGCTTTACCAAGATCTCAACTCAAGGTAGCCTGTACTCAGTGGCTGGTAGATACAGAGAACCAAGGCCTGGCTCATTAGCAACATCCCAAACAGCTGAGGCCTTTTAGGATTGCATGGCAATCCATCTCATTTTTTTGCTCATTGGTGCTTTGTTTGCTTCTCTTTCACACATGTTGGTCCCCACAACAACATGCTTTGTGCTAATCTGTGTATCAGTTTACTTCTTTGATGAGCAGAAGGACATCCAGAGTGTAGCTGAAAACTCCATATAGCCTTCATTCACTCATTTCACTAGTATTTTTTCAAATGAGAAAAATAAAGCAAAAATAAGGCATCCAATCTCACCATATCTAGAAAGCTAAGGAGGGTCAGGCCTGGTTAGTCCTTGGATGAGAGACTGCCTGGAAACATGTGCTGTAGGCTTGGGAGAAGGACCCAGAAGCCCACTCCCAAGAAACAATCAGCCATTGAAAACCCTATGAATAGCGGAGAAGCCCTGCCCATAATACCAGGCATGGCACAATGTAGGGTAGTGTTTCATCTGTTGTATGTAGGGTCACTATGAGTCAGACTTGACTTGCCAGCACCTAACAACAACAGCAGCTGGCAGTAAGTTCTAGTGAGAAAAATAAAGCAGGAATAAGGCTGTAAGAAATGCCTGGGAACATGTTATGCTTTTTGATATGGCATGAGGTAAATAATTACTAAGGTAACACTGGACTAAAGATTCTAAGGCAACGAGAGTGTCAGCCATGTGGACAGTAGAGGGGAGGGATTTCAGACATAGGCAACATGGAGAGTAGTCTAGAAGGAAAGACATCGCTGTCCTGTCTAAAAAAACCCAGCAAGATATCTAGAAATTTTGGGAGTGTATTGAATGAGACAAACAGGAGAAGGAGGAAAGGTCAAAGAATAATGAAGAGATGCATCACCTAAAGCTAAGTAGGCTGTTTCAGAAACTGGAAATACTAATACTTTAGTCCAAAAGACATGGAAAGAAAGTGGCTTATTTTTAGGTAGTAAATTGACTGGATCATTCTGGATAAAGGTTGAGATGCAACCCAAAGAGGGTTAAAGGTAGAAGAAAAGCAATGAAAAAAACAAAGGCTGATGAAAGGAGCTAGAAAAGGGATATAAATATGAGGTTGACCAGAGTAGAAGCAGCGCAGGTGACGAGTGAGAACAATATAGAACAAAGTGATTTGATTTGGTGTGTTAGGAGAGAGCTAAAGCCTAACTCCAGGGTTTGAGATTTGAGCAGGAAAATCAGCTGTTGCTGAGGGCCATGGAGTCGGATCTGGCTCATAGTGACCATATATAGAGCAGAATGAAACAGGACCCAACACTGTGCCACGCACACTATCTTCTTATGTTTGAGCCCAAATTTGCAGTAACTGTGTTTCTTCTCATTTTCAGTGATGCCACATCAGCAAAAGGAGGTCCCAAGTACTTTACTCCATTCCTGTCATTATGGTCAACTCTACTTTCAGGAGGCAATTCTTCCCCAATTGTTTCATGAATGCATTCTAGCATGAGGGGCTCATTTCTAGAACTATATTTGACAGTACTTTTCTGCTATTCATGGGGTTTTCAATGGCTAATTATTTTTGGAGTGGGTGCCAGGTCCTTCTCCTTAGTCTGTCTTAGTCTGGAAGCTCAGCTGAAACCTGTGCACCATGGGTGGCCTTGCTGGTATCTAAAATACCAGTGGCGTGGCTTTCAGCAAGCAATACAGCACATGTGAGCCCCCACAGCATGACAAGCTGACAGAAACTGGAGTCACTCAAAGCAAGAGGACTACCAAGATAGTAGGCTTGAGGTGAATGTCAATTTTAAGATGACTACCAGACATTTGCCTGCAGCCGTAGCCCTGTGGTATGCGATCCCATCAGATCCCAAAAGCTAAGCAGGGTTTGGCCTGGTTAGTACTTGGATGGGAGACCATCTGCCATTGAAAACCCTTCTGAACTGCAGAGAAGCACTGACAATAGTGTTTTGCCTGTTGTACATAGTGTCACTATGAGTTGAATACCGACTCGATGGCACCTAAAAATACCACCACCACTAGACACTTCTATGAAGATATCAAACAAGGAGCTGGATGAATAAATTTGAGATTTAGGGGAAGTAATGTTCCAGGAATCATGAATTTGGAAATCACTGTAACATAGGAGGCAGTAAAACTATTGAAATGAGATCACCAAAGCAGAAAGTATGGTTAGAAAAGAATTCCAAGCCATAGGACTGATGCCAAATTTTGGAGTTGAGGACACAAAGACAAAAGGAGAATGAAATAGAGCTGATTCTGAGATATGTCAGTAAGATATAAAGTGGGGCACAGAAGTCAATTGAAAACTAGCTCTGAGAGAAAGGGTGTTCTGCTGTGTCAAAGGTTGCTGTATAGTCATGGAATAAGAAGGGTGAGAATCTCAAATCTATTTGCAATAGCAAGATCATAAGTGACAATGACAAGTTTTAGTGAAATGTGTTTTAGAGGATGCTATAATATGTTGTGTTTTGTTGTTCGGTGCCATCAAGTCGGTGTCCAACTCAGAGCAACCTTATGTACAACAGGTAAAAAACCACTATCAGTGCTTCTCTGCTATTCATAGGGTTTTCAATGGCTGTTTCTTGGGAGTGAGTTGTCAGGTCCTTCTCCCATAAGAAAATATAAGATGAAACTGGAGACTATATGCTATTTTAATAATAACAATAACATTTATTTAGGGAAACCAGTTTTATGTCAAAAAGCAACCCTTGAAAAATTTCCAAAGATTGAAATCCTATGGACAATATTATCTGACTACAATGGAAATAGGACTGGGATTTAGCTCAGTGGGTAGAGCGCTGTGCTGCAGTCTCTGAGGTCCCGAGTTCAATTCCCAGCACTGCAAAAATGGGAGAAGGGCCTGGCAATCCACTCCCAAGGCAATCCCGAAACAGTCAGCCATTGAAAACCCTACAAGTGTGGCTATGAGTTGGATACCGACTCAACAGCACTTAACAACAACAAACAATGGAAATAAGTCCAAAATCATTAACAGAAAGATAAGCACATACACAATAATGTATACTGTAAATTAAGGAAACATATATGTGAATAACTAGTCAAATGAAAGTATTACTGTAAGTAATATATATATATATTACATATATATATTATATTATAATATAATAACATAAACCAAATGATAACAAAACTAAATATTGGAACTTGTGAAGCTTTTTGGATTCTTACAGTCACATCATATGCTTGTGAAAACTGGATGTTGAATAAGGGAGACAGGAGAAGAATTGATGCTTTTCAATTACAGTGCTGAAGATGAATACTGAATATACCATGGACTGCCAAAAAAACCAACAGATCTGTCCTAGAAGAAGTGCAACCACAGTGCTTCTTGTAAGCAAGGATGGTTAGACTGCATCTTTGTATTTTGGACATGTTGTCAAGAGGGACCAGTCCCTGGAGGACATGATGTTTGGGAGAGTGGCAGGTCAATGAAAAAAAAAGGAAGACCCTCAACTAGATGGGCTGACATAATGGCTACAACAATGGGCTTAAACATAGAAAAGATCATGTGCGTGGCACATAATTGGGGAGTGTTCATTCTATTGTACATAGAGTCCCTATGAGTTGGACCTGACTCCACTGCACCTAACAATAAGAAAACCCCTTCTTTCATGCTCCACTTTCACTGGTTGTGAACGCATTATAACAAAGAACTTAAAAATATGCCCTACACACAAAATGACTCTTTTGTACCTTATTTCAGAGATAATATAAACATAAAGTTAAATTCTTCATTTGACTATGGGCAGTTTAAATGCAAGTATTCATTCATCTCAGTAATTTTTAGCACTTGGCAAACTACCTGGCATATGGATGGTGCTCAATGCATGCTTACTGAATGAACAGATGAGATAAAGATGCAGACAACTAACCCTACTGCAATAGGATAAGTGCAATTGAGGAATTTAGAAGGAGCCTGCATGGCTAAAACCATCTAGCTTAGTGAGTGGTATACAGGATGAAATCAGTTAAATTGTTGAATTAATTTTAAAAATTCCTTCTTCTAATTAGCAACTAAGATAAACTTATATAAAGCATATAGAGATCAACAGCTGCCTATCAGTCCCTCAAATAATACATTCTGAGGCTAGGTAAAATCTTTTGCCTGGCTCTTCCTGAAGCACGTGTTATTCGTAAAAAGGAAATAATCTTCCATTACTGCAAGCATCTGAGCAACTGCATCCCCAACTCTCCAAATCAACACTGGTACCTGGGAGTGAGTTTGATCTGTGGAAAGGCTAGGAAATATCCCACAAAATAGAGAAATTCAGTAATAGACATCTAAATTCTAAAGCCACAGTTGTTTCTCCTCAACTCATGCCTGGAACGTTAAGAGATTTTCACAGCAAAATTAAAGCAGACTCACAGGAGTTCCATTGCTACTTAAAATATGCTATAACTGAAGCATAGCACTGTGAAGCAGAACTATGAATATGTGCTGACTCATTATCATTTTTATAATGCAAATGACAGAATGAATAATGATTATATATGTATTAAAATCCTGATTTTGGAAGTGATGCATAGAGTTTTATTTGCTTGGAAAGACCAGAAGTCTCTGAAAAATGAAAAATAAAATAAAATAAAACGAGGCTTTTAGCCCAAGAGCCCAAAAATTACCACTAAAGAAATGATCTTTTCATAAAATGTTACTTGTTGTCAGGTGCCATCCAGTTGGTATCCGACTCACAGCAACCCTAGGTACAACAGGCAAAACACTATTGCCAGTGCTTCTCTGCTGTTCATAGGGTTTTCAATGGTGGATTGATTTTTGGAAGTGGGTTGCCAGATCCTTCTCCCAAGCCTATAGCACCTGGTATTCCCAGGAGGTCTCCCCTCCAAGTACTAACCAGGCCCAACCCTGCTTAGCTTCCAAGATCTGATGGGATCGGATGCCACAGGGCTATGGCTGCAGGCAAAATGTTACTTAAATGGGCTGAAAGGTTGACTCAAATGTTTATCATGTATTTCCACATGTACAATGGGTTTATTTGGTAGGGTAAGGAAGTCTCAATTACATAAATGCCCTTATTTAGCTTTCAAAAAGGTAATAGGTAATGGTAAATTTCAGGTATCTAAATACATTTCTTGATGATGTTGTCAGGTGCTGTTAAATCAGGTCTGACTCATAGCAACCCTATACACAACAGAAATACTCCCCTCCACTGTGCCATGTTTGGCATTATTTCAGTGCTTCTCTGCTGTTCATAGGGTTTTTGATGGCTGATAATTTTGGGATTGTTTCAGGAGTGGGCTGCCAGGTCCTTCCCACAGTTTTGCAGTTCTGGGGATCAAATCCTGGGCCTCCGAGAGTACAGAGCAGCACTCTATCTACTGAGCTAAACCCTCAACATCCAAGCCATGGATCCATACAAATGTTAGGAAATGGAAGGCACAGTAGGAATGGTTGGGGCATTCAAGTGAACTTCTATATTTACAGCTGCTGCCTATTTATTGATCTCTTTACCACCCTGAGCTTGACTTCCATGGAAATGCTCCCTGGTGCCAAAAAGGTTGGAGACTTCTAATACATAAGATTGATATACTCAGTAACAAGAAGAGTCTTTATATTAGTTTCCACAGCTGTGGAATGAAGGACTTTTTAGAAAAAAAATGATAGAATGTCCTTAGTCTATTTTCCAACTTCTTAACTAGGATAGTAAGTCATGTGCAATAATGAAATTCAGGATAATTACAGAAATTAGTACCACCATCAGAGACTTAAAGATGCAAAAGTGGTAACTGATGTCTTCTCACCATTCAATTTTCCTGTTTTATTCTAGCATAATTTGGAACAAGGGCCATGATTGTGATGGTTAAGTGTGTCAGCATGAAATGTGTCCGGGGGCTGGTTAGTGGTGCCCAGATATGTGGTCAACATTACTCTATTACTCTGGATATTTCTGCAAGGATGTTTTTGATGAGATTAACATTTAATTCAATAGAATTTGTGTGTGTGTGTGTGTGTGTGTGTGTGTGTGTGTGTGGCAGTAGGGAGCTAAATATAATTCAAACGTACTTTGTAAGCACTCTGCCACTGAGCTGCACACTCAGCCCCTTTGTTGTTTTTTTAACTGAGACAGGGTCTCACTAAATTATGCAGGCTGCCTCTGTCTTCGAACCTGCTATCCTCCTGTGTCCTCCTCCGGAGTCACAGGGATTAAAGGTGTGCAAATTCAAGTCTAGCTGTCAATGGAATATCAATAAAGCAAACCACCCTCCCTAATTATCTCCTCATCATCCAATTACCTGAGGGAGTGAATAGAAACAGACTAAGCAATAGAGCATTCTGTTTGTAGAAAGTTGTGGAATTTGAACTGCAACATCAGCTTTTTTCAGTTCTCCAGCGACAAAATGAGTTGAAATGTAAATTTTAAACTCCATAATCATGAAAGCCAATTCCTTAAAGTAATGAATCTTTTTTTCTTTCCTCTCTCTATCTCATTCTTTACACACACACACACACACACACACACACACACACACACACACAAACACATACACTCCCTTCTGGTTCTGAGTATCTGCAGCACCTTACATGATGTGGCATTTTAGTGAAGCAAATTAACAGTTATTTCAGTGTATCTGACCTATGCTCGATAAGATCCTCAGCCTCATGCTTACTCATTTACATTTACTTTAGCGTTTGCAGGTGCCATCTAGCAAAACTTTGTCATACCTCTTATTCCTCACATAAACTTTGACATATGGTATATCATGACCACAAGAAATTGTTTTTCACACACATGCACACATTCAACATTACAATTATCATTTGAAGCTTCTATGTATATAATTAAGGGTTTCTTGTTTTTTTAATCACATTTTTCATCCATTTACTACCTTAAAAGATACAAGCTTATGGGACCTTTGATTGAAAAGTATAAACATTATTAATAAATACTTCTATGTAGTTGTTTGGTGCTGTGAAGTCAGGTCCAACTCATGGTTACTCTATGTACAACAGAACAAAACCCTTCCTGATTCTGTGCCAGGCACACAATCTTTTTTTATGTTCAATCCCATTGTTGCAGGACTGTGTCAGTCCATCTAGTTGGGGATTTTTTTTTCTGTTGTTGACCTGCCCATCTCCCAAATTTGATATCCTTCTCCAGTGATAAGTCCCTCTGAACTACATGTTGAAAATATATAAAATGCAGTCTAGCCATCCTTACATCCAAAGAGTACTCTGGCTGCACTTCTTTTAGGACAGATCTGTTGGTTCTTTTGCAAGTTCATGGTATACTGAATATTCGTCTCCAGCACCATAATGCAAAAACATCAATTCTTTTCCTGTCTCCCTTATTTAATGTCCAGCTTTCACCACCATACCATATGATGTGACTGAAAGTACCTTGGCATGAGTCAGGCACACCTTCATCTTCATTGTGACATCTTTATTTTTCAACACTTTAAAAACATCTTTAACAACAGCTTTTCCTAATTCAATGTCTTTGATTTCTTGACTGCTGCTTCCATGGGTCTTGAGTATAGAACCAAGTAAAGCAAAATCATGAAAAATCTCAATCTTTTCTTGATTTGTCATGAATTAGCTTATTGACCCAGTTGGAAAGATTTTTGGTTTTTTATGTTGAGAAGTAATCCATATGAGAGATTGTGTTCTTTGATCTTCATCAGTAAATGTTTCAAATTCTCTTCATTTTCAGCAAACAAATTATGTGATCTCCATAACAAAAGTTGTTAATGAGTCTTCTTCCAATCATAATACCACATTCTTCTTCATAAAATCCAGCTTCTCAGGATATTTACTCAGCACCAAGATTGAAGAGTTATGGTAAAAGGATACAACTCTGATGTACAGCTTGCCATATTAAACCAGGTAGTGGTTCCTTATTAAAGGACTGCCTCCTGCTCCATCTATAGATTCTTCATGAGGATAATTAAGTGCTCTGGTATTCTCATTCTTTGCAATCTTATCCATAACTTGTTATGATCGACACAGTCAAATGTATTTGATAGTCAATAAAACATAGATATCTTTCCAGTATTCTGCTTTTGGCTAATATCAATCTGACATCAGTAGTGATGTTCCTGGTTCCACGCTCTCTTATGAATTTGGCTTGATTTTCTGGAAGTTCCTGTCTATATACTGTTGCCATCACTTTTGAATGATCTTTAGCAAAATTTTGCTTGTGTGTGATATTAATAATATTGTTAGATAGTTTCCACATTTTATTGGATCCTCTTTCATCAAGGTTGGCACAAATATGGATCTCTTCCAGTCCATTGGCCAGGTAGTAGTTTTCCAAATAGCTTGACATAAACAACTTGGCACCTCCAGTAGTACATGTTTGTTGAAACATCTTTATTGGTATTCTGGCAATTCTTGGAGCATTGTAACTTACCAATTCCTTCAAGGCATGTTCCACTCTGTCCTTCAGTACCATTGGCTCCTGATCATCTGAAACCTTTTGAAATGGTTGGTCATCCAATAATTTTGTTGTTGTTGTTGTTGTTGTTATAATGACTATGTGTATTCCTTCCATCTTTTTTTTGATGTTTCCTGCATCATTTAATATTTTCCCTGCAGAATCCTTCACTATTGCCACTGGGACTTGAATTTTTTCTTCAATTCCTTAAGCTTGAGAAAAACAGCATGTTTTTCCCTTCTGGTTTTCTATCTCCAGGTGTTTGCACATCGTTATATTTGATTTTGTCTTCTTGAGCTGCCCCTTGAAATCTTCTGCTTAGTTCCTTGACTTCATCATATCTTTCTTTTATTTTAGTGGCTGGACATTCAAGGGCAAGTTTCAGAGTCTCCTTTGATGTGAAATTTCATCTTTTTTTTTTTTTACTGTCTTTTACTAACCTTTTGCTTTCCTCATGAATGATATCTTTGATGTCATGTCACAACTCATCTCATCTTCAATCATTAGTGTCTAATACATTAAGCCCATTCTTGTGGTGGTCTCTGAACTCAGATGGGATATATTCAAGGTCTTACCTTGGCTCTCATCCACGTCTTCTAATTTTCTTCAGGTTCAGTTTGAATCTGCCTATGAGGAGTTGATGGTCTGATCCACAATCAGCATCTGGTCTTGTACTGACGTTTGATATTGAGTTTTTCCATTGTCTCTTTCCACATATGTAGTCAATTCTGTTGCTCTGTGTTCCATCTGGTATATTCCACGTATATGGTGCCTGTTTATGTTGATGAAAAAATGTATTTGCTATGAAATTCGTTGGGTGACAAAATTCTATCACGTGATCTCCAGCATTGTTTCTGTCATCAAGGCCATATTTTCTAACCACTGAGTCTTCATTCCTAGCTTTTGCATTCCAGTCACCAGTAATTATCAGTACATCCTGAATGCATGTTTGATATATTTCAGAGTGCAGAAGCAGGTAAAAATCTTCCATATCTTCATTTGTGACTTTAGTGGTGAATAGTAGTCATATTAACTGGCCTTCCTTGTAGGTTTACAGATATTATTCTATCACTGACAGCATTGTACTTCTATATCTAGTATTTCTAGTACAGCTAGATCTTGAGATGTCTTTTTGTGTGTGTGTGTGTGTCTGTGTGCGTGTGGTACTGGGGTGAAAACCAAGGCCTCATGCTTGCATGCTTTTCAAGTGCTATACCATGGAACTGCACCCCAAGACTATTTTTTTTTTTAGTTTTGGAGAAAGGGTCTTGCTAAATTATGCAAATTGCCTCTGGTCTCAAACTTGCAATCCTTCTGCCTCTGCCTCCCTATTTGCTGGGACCACAGGTGTGCACCACTGTGCCCAGCTGAGATGCCTTTTCTGATGATTAATGCAATTCCATTTCTATTTAATTTGCCATTCCCAGCATAGTTGACCATATGATTATCTGATTCAAACTGCCCATGCCAATCCATTTTAGCTCACTGATGCTTAGAATGTCGATGTTTATGTGCTCCATTACCTTTTTGATGATTTCTAATTTTCCTAGATTCATACTATGTACATTCCACATTCCAGTTATTAATGGATATTTATAGTTGTTCCTCTTCATTTTGAGTCTTGCCACATCAGCAAATAGAGGTCCCTGGGGCTTTACTCCATTCTTGTCATTAAGGCAAACTCTACTTTGAGGAGGCAACTCTTGCCCAGTAGTCTTTTGATTGTCTTCCAACTTGGGAGGCTCATTTTCTGGCATTATATCTGACAGTATTTCTGTGCTATTCATTGGGTTTTCAATGGCTAATTCATTTGGAAGTGGGATGCCAGGTCCTACTCCCTAGTCTGTCTTAGTCTGGAAGCTCAGCTGAAACCTTTCTACCATGGGTAACCCTGCTGGTATCTGCAATACAAGTAGCATAGCTTTCAGCATCATGGCAACCTGCAAGCCCCCACAGTATGGCAAACTGACAGACATTTGGGGGCTTCTATTTAGAGGGTCACATAATATACTTGCATCATACTTTTTTCTATCAAATTGGAAATATCTATTTTTAAAAATATTAACTTTAAAAATATTCTGACATTTTGAATGTGCTTCTTTAATCAGTGCTCCACAGAAGAACATTCCTTTTCTAAAATGACTAAGCTGGCAAGAAACAGACTTTTTCAATGTTTAAAACTAGAATACAACATAGACAGAAATAAAAATTCTACCTTTTATCAAAGTACTGAATTCATATGGAATCCACGAATATTTTATAAATAGTTTTCTTTTCAGTACAATACTACAATGTGCACACATTCTTATATGTATGAAAAAAATAGTTCCCCTCCCACCTAGTAGTTTTTATTTGTCCCATAATAGTTTCTTTACATTTAAGAAATGTTATTTGTGTGTGGAAACAAAATACAGTAACAAGTAAAATAACTATGTAAACAAGTTTATATAAGTAGAATTTCCTTCAGAGGGCTATTTTGATTAGTAGGATAATATTACAAAGGAATAAGATAATCTTACATGTTATTTAGAATGACATTCTCGGCTGAAAGTTTCAAATATTAAGCCTCTACTAAAGAGAAATTAGGGCTAGGATTTAGCTCAGTTGGTAGAGCGCTGCTCTGCAGTCTCTGAGGTCCTGAGTTCGATTCACAGCACTGCAAAATGGGAGAAGGACGCGGCAACCCACTCCCAAGGCAATCCCGAAACAGCCATTGCAAACCCTATGAGGGTCGCTATGGGTTGGACTTGACTCTATGGCACCTAACAACAACAACAAAGAGAAATTTAACCATTTCAATTCACTTTTAAGTGATTGTGGAAGAAAAAGTTAGAAATGTCCATCTAAAATGAAAAAGAATGTGGATCAAAGTAAGTGCTGAAAACTTGTGTTTTAGGGAGTCAAGGAAATGAAGAGGCTAAAGCACCTTCCTCTCATTACAAATTAGTCATAGAAAGTCTGACAGAAAAGTTATCAGGATCTCTTTGGTAAGCATTATCAGCAAAGAAAGATATCTCCAGAGATGAGAATGTAGCTCAGGTGTAGAGCACCTACCTAACATGCTCAAGGAACTGTGTTCCATCCCTAGATAAAGGAAAAAAAAAAAAAAAGATATCTCCAGAGACTGGAAGTGTTGCATCCAATCAAAAAAGAGAGAAAACAACTGTTCTCCAGTTCCATTCACTTTTCTGTGAATGACAATCTTATTCTTCTTTATTGCTGAGTAATACTCCATTGTGCATATACACCACACTTTAAAGCAAATGAACCCAATCTCAAAAGAGAAATACCATAGGTTCTCATATGTGGAAGCTAAATCTAACTTCAAGGAAGAAAAAGAAAACCCTGTATATATAGATAGATAGATATGTAATAATGAACAATCATACATATCTAAGGAGGAAAAATATAAGCAGAGTAGAAAGAAGGGAAGAGGGAATAGCAGGATGGATTGAAGGTAGCAGCAGGGAGGAAGGGGAAGGGAAATAAGGTAGAAGGGTAAAAGAGGGGAAGGTAATCTCAAAATATATGAACTATATGAATACATGGAAAAATAGAGGAAGGGGAAAATGAGAATGTAATGTATGATTGCATATGATTTTTATTATATATTACTCAAATGGTTCTGTAAAACATGTATTGATGAATGTGTAATGAAAATTGATATAAGTCATATAATGAACATAACAAGAGTCTTATTGCTCTTTACCCCACTAACATTTATAAAGGAAAAAATGAGAAAACAACACCAACAAAAAACAAGTGAATGAATGAATGAGTACTAAGTAGTGGAAACATAAGATGACTAAGAAAACATAAAACTACAAAGGATATATATGTATTTAAGCCATATGTAGAAATGATTCAATTTTTACTTTGTGTTATTTTACCATTTTATAAATCCTCAAAGAAAATATTACCTTTTGTTTTATATCAGTTTTATGACCCCAATTTCCTTTTCAATTCTTTGCTTTTCATCAGTCTAAGCCAAAACATTTAACATTAGTTATTCTGATCCCTTAAAAAATAATATTTTTCTGCAAAGATAAAGATTTTCCAGGGCTGAGTATAACCATATGTTTCTGAAGTAGCATCAAAAGGACTCTTCAAAAAGGGAGAATAAAGCCATTTTGAATTATAACATTCATTGGGGAAAAAAAGAACCTAAAAAAAGCCTATAACTGATGTAGGTTAAATTCCTTTGGAAATGCACTGTCATATTTGTTTTCTTTTAATCACTTAGATTAGATAGAAGCCTTTCTCTTTTTTAAATTTCCAGATATTTCTTGTGTCCTAGATACGTCTGGTCTATATGATTTTCCATTCATCAAAAATGCAACTCTCATTCTTTTGGAGAGGTATGTATTCATTCCATCAATGTATTTGTACTATTTGTCTTTTCTGGGGAAAGAATCGAATGTACAAAAGCTTAACATCATTTACCACCAAAGAACTAAAAATGTAAAACATCATATTTATTAGTCAATTTGTACCAATTAGAATAGTGAAAACTAATAATGAGAACACTAACTTCTCAGGAACATGAAAAGTGATAAGATAGAATGTGAAATGGTACAGTTACTTTAGAAAATAGTTTGATGGGCTCTTATAAAATTGCACAGTCTCATTGTATAATCTAATCATCTTGATATTGTTGTTGTTAGGTGCCATCGAGTCAGTATCCGACTCATAGCGACCCTCTGTACAACAGGGGAAACACTATTGTCAGTGCTTCTCTGCTGTTCATAGGGTTTTCAATGGCAGATTGATTTGTGGGAGGGGGTTGCCAGGTCCTTCTCCCAAGCCTACAGCTTCTGGTGTTCCTAGGCGGTCTCCCATCCAGGTACTAGCCAGGGCCGACCCTGCTTAGCTTCCGAGATCTGACGAGATCGGATACCACAGGGCTGCAGCTGCAGGATCTTGATATTAAGTATGTACTTAATTTATTTGAAAACTTGTGGCCGCACAAAACCTTTCTGTTAATGTTTATAGCCACATTACTCATAATTGCCCAAACTCAAAGCAACCAAAATACCATATAATAGTTTCATGAATAAGCATAGTGTCATATATCCATACAATGGAATATTGTGCACCAGTAAAAAGAAATATCAAGACACGGAGACACGAGGATCCTTGTGTCTTCAATGGCTATGCACAAGAAGCTTGTACAAAAGGTAACATGATTTGTCATTCTATTTATATGTTATTTTGGAAAAGACAAAATTTATAGATAAAGGAAAATGATCAGTGTTTCCAAGTGCTTAGGGGGCTGGAAGAGGGACTAGTAGGAGAAATATTTAGATAAATAAAGTTATTCTATTTGATATCAGAATGGTAGATACATGACAATACCCATTAGTTGAAACCTATGGAAATTTATAGCACAAGCAGGAAATCTAGTGAATGCAAATTAAAAGAAAAATCATTTCAGAAATTTGTTGATCCTAGAAGACATGAGTACTTCAACCAGAGACTTTAACTCTATCATAAATGTGTGAAACAATATCACTGAAGTGGATGAGGAAGAAACATGCTGACTTTAGTAAAATTAGAAATAAGTCTATGATACTAAAGGATAAAGGAATTTTAATTGATAGAATTTTTTCCCAGCAGGTACCAGTTAACAATTCTAAGAATTCTATGTGTATATATTGGGACAAAATAATTACATATATGAAGAACAGATAGTGGAAACCAGGTTTCTCATTATTGGGGTAGGAGACTGCAATAAACAGAAAAAGCTAGAATGATCCATATAGTAACGGAGTAGAGCTGCAGACAGTATAAACTCATGTTCAGCTTAATATAGAGTTTTACACATGGATATATTTATAAATATGTCTATAAATGGATTAACATAAATACACATTTTTTTACTCTGTCAGCTGAGGACCAAAAAATGGCATCCAGTAGTAATAAGCATGCTTACTACACATATATTAGTTTCTAATACCATTCTTTAATAATCAGAATATTTTTATATAAATCTTTGTATGGTACAGAGTAGTAAGCCTTATCTCCATTTTGTAACTGTTACATCACTTTTGCTTACACATTCAATTTACATGTTTTATAGAACCACATGTGCCATGTATTGATATAGTTGCATCATATATTTTGAGATTTTCCTCTCCCCTTTTTCCTTTCTCCTTTATTTCTGCTCCCCTACCCCCTTCACCTACTTCTGCTCCCATCCACTGATCCGTTATCCCCTTCTTTCCACTTTGCTTATATTTTTCCTTTTTAGATACATATGAATGTTACTTTTTATACATCTTCATACATATAGTTTTATCTATCTATCTTTCTGTCTGTCTATCTATCTATGAACCTTATTGCTTTAAGTTAGATTCAGCTCCCATGTATGGGTGAGAACATATGGTGTGTTTCTTTTCGGGACTGGACTAGGTCACTTAAGATGATAATTATAGTATTTTAAAATAATATTTAACTTAAAATATCTAGTGGATGTGAGATAATTTTCAAGTAATAGTCAAATTGAAGATAAACCTAAATAGATCTTTAGGAATTCAAACAGAAGGATAAATAGAAAATAGGTAAAGGAATGAAGAGATATGAAGAGCTGAATAGAGAGTTACAGCTATATTTAATTGGAGTTATAATAGAAGACAAGTAGAAATATTAAAAGAAAATATCATTAGTGTGCTTGAAAAAAGATAAATATAACCTTAAAATTTATACCAGTTATCTACCATACAAAAGTGAAGAAGGTGCTTTGTAAAATCATGACAAATAAAATTTCCAAAAATTTACTACTAAGGAAATGTCACCAGAGGAATTTATAAAACCATGTAGTTTAGGAAGAGACACATTTAATATTCACTGAACGAAGACGCCATGGAAGAAGGAATGGCTAACCAAAGTAGGCAGAATTATGGTTACATTAACAAAAGTATTAACTGCGTAGTAGAAGAAATCAATACACAGAGTGTTAAACCTCAAATAACGGACAGCAACACATGTAAAAATGGGGATGATGAATAGGTACAACATTATAAATTGTCATTTACATTTACATAGCATTGTGCTCATATTATGCCTATATTGTCCTCATCAGCCAAATGAAAGATTTTCCAATCCATGTATATATAAACCTGTTTTTTTAAAAACAAATTGCAACTATGAACTATACATTAGAAACACATCAAATAACAGTGCACTGAAATAATGTAAGGTAGTAAAAGGATGGAAATATTGACCAGGAGAAACTGGCATAGAAAACTTTATACAAAAAGATAACTCTAGGAAAAATTGCTAGATTTGGTTTGCCAAGATGTAATCATATAAATATCAATATTTGTATGGATTAATTTTTGAACACAGAGTTAAGGAAGAATGCTTATTAATACATTTTGGAAGATGTGAATATGCAAACATTTAAATCTTAGTAAAACATTGTGAAGATATATATAAGTTATTTGATACTGATCAAAACTGCTCATGATAAAAACCCTCAATAATCAGATATAGGAAAAAGATAAAGGCTATTCATATCAAGGCCTGCAGCTGTAGCCCCATGGCATCTGATCCTGTCAGATCTCAGAAGCTAAGCAGGGTCGGGCCTGGTTAGTACTTGGATAAGAGACCGCCTGGGAACACCAGAAGCTGTAGGCTTGTGAGAAGGACCTGGCAACCCACTCCCAAAAATCAACCCGCCATTGAAAACCCTATGAACAGCAGAGAAGCACTGACAATAGTGTTTCTCCTGTTGCACAGAGGGTCGCTATGAGTCAGATACCGACTTGATGGCATCTAACAACAACAACAACAACAACAACAACAACAACAATGTATATCAAATACATAGCCGACATTATTCTGAATGGAGAAAAGATTAAAGCACTTCCTTTTAGATCTAGAACAAGGCAAAGACATTCACTTTCACCATTCTTATTTGACATACTACAAGTCTTAGGGAGAACAGTTAGGCAAGAGAAAGAAATAGAGGTGTCCAAATAGTATAGAGGAAGTAAAATCATATCTATTCACGACCAAGTTGATTTTATATATAGAAAAAAACTAAACATTAACAAGTTAGACTGAATAAATTCAATAAAGTTGAGGAACACAAAATCAAAATACAAAAATCAATAGCATTTTTATATACCAATAATTAACCTACAGAAAATGTGAATTTTAAGAGAGCAATCCCACTCACAATAGCTCCAAAATGATATGAAGGAATTTAACTAAATTTAACCAAGAAAGTGAATGATCTCTGTAATAAAAATTATAAAACACTAATGAAAGAGATTTAAGAGAACATAAAAAATAAAAGGAAAGACATGCAATATTCATGAATTATAAAAATTAACATTGTTGAAAGGTCCATGTTGCTCCAGGCAAATTGCAGATTCAATCCCCATCAAAATACTAATGACATTCTTCACAGAATTAGGAACAAAATTCTAATATTCATATGGAGCCACATTAAGATCTTAAACAGCCAAAGCAATCTTGAGCAAAAAGCACAAAATTAGAGGTATAATACCGATCTCAAAAGATACCAAAAAAATAGTGACCAAAAACAATAGTACTGGCATAAAAAAATCAACATATAAACCAAAATAACAGAAGAAATTTATGCATCTAAAGCACACTGATCTTTGACAAAAGTACCAAAAATATACATTGTAGAATGAACAGTCTCTTCAATAAATGGTGCTTAGCAAACTAGATATCCATATGCAGAATGAAATTAGACCTTCCACTGTAAACAAAAATCAACTAAAAAATATAAGAGCGAAATATAGAATATGAAACTTCCAGAAGGAAATGTAGGAAAATACTACAAAATATTGGTATATGCAATGATTTTTTGGGCAGGTAAAATTTCAAAAGCAGAGACAACAAAAGCAAAAATGGACAATTGGGTTGTGTCAAACTAAGAAGTTTCTCCAC
The DNA here is from genome assembly GCA_007922755.1 of Pedetes capensis. Taxonomy (NCBI): domain Eukaryota; kingdom Metazoa; phylum Chordata; class Mammalia; order Rodentia; family Pedetidae; genus Pedetes; species Pedetes capensis. The sequence goes on along the minus strand of VMDO01011948.1, from coordinate 35,406 downwards.
AGCAAAGGGAAGAACAAACCAAGTAAATAACATGAATGGGTGAAAATATTTTCAAACTATTCATCCAACAAGGAATTAATATTCAGAATATATAAGGCACTCAAGAAATTCAACAGTGAAGAAACAAATATGATTTTTAAAAATGGGCAAATCACTTAAGATATTTCTCAAAAGAACAAATAGTGAACAAATACAAGAAAAAAATACTTAAATAATTATCAAGGACCAAGGTACCTTGGTTTACACCTGTAATCCTAGCTTCTAAGGAGGCTGAAGAAAAATCACAAGTTCAAGGACAGAGGTAGACTGTGAAACTTAGTGAGACTCTACCTCAAAAGACAAGAAACAAATGGGCTGGGATTGCAGCGCAGTGTTAGAGCATTTGCCTAGTATTCATGAGGCTCTGGATTCAACCACCTAGAACTCGAAAAAAAGTTATCAGGGAACTTCAAAATGACAACGACATACAACTCAGAATGACTATAATCAGAAAGGGCCTGAGGTTTAGTTCATTTGGTAGAGTGCTGCTCTGCATTCTCTGAAGCTCTGGGTTTGATAACCAGCACTGGAAAAATGGGAGAATGGCATGGCAATCCATACCTAAAGGAATCATTGAAAATCCTATGAATAGCAGAAAAGCACTGACATAGTGCCAGAAATGGCACAGTGTTGGGAGTGTTTTGTTCTGGTGTATGAAGGGTTGCTCTATGAGTCATACCGGACTCTTGATGGCACCTAGCAGCAAAAACAACAACCAAAAAAGACAAAAATACCAATGCTGTTGATGATTTGAAGAAAGGAGAACACTTATATTGTTTTTGGGAATGTAAATGAGTATAACCACTATGGAAAACTTTACTGAGGTCCATTGAAAAACTAGAAGTAGTACTACCATATGACCCACTTCTCCCACTACTAATATATTTCTAAAAGAAATAAACTAAGTCCAAAGACCTATCTGTACTCTCATGCTTACTGCAGTAATTCACAATTGCCAAGATATGCAATAGAGTAAGGTGTCTATTGAAAGATTAATGGATAAAGAAAATGTAGTATATGTACATGATAGAATATTATTCGGGGCTGGGATTTAGCTCAGTGGGTAGAGCGCTGCGCTGCAGTCTCTGAGGTCCCGAGTTCAATTCCCAGCACCACAAAAATGGGAGAAGGGCCTGGCAATCCACTCCCAAGGCAATCCCAAAACAGCCATTGAAAACCCTATGAGGGTCGCTATGAGTCGGATACCGACTCGACGGCACCTAACAACAACAACAAGAATATTATTCAGCTACATAAAAGAGTGAAATCTTGTCATTTGTGACTACATGGATGGAAATAGAGGAAATTATAGTACATAAAATAAGCCAGACACAGAAAGACACAATGTACATGATCTTGCTCCTATATAGATGTTTGGAAAATTCATTTCATAAAAGAGAAAATAATTATGGTCATTGAAAGGGGGAGTGGAGATAGACCGAGGTTGGAGAATGAATGTCAAAAGACAGGTAGGACTAATAAGTTCTAATATTTTTATAGCAGAATGGAGTGTCTTTAGTTTACACCAGTTTATTTTACATTCCTAAAGAACTAGACATGTCATTTGTTCTTTTTATTTCCTGTCTTTTTAATAACCTGACTCAATGGCACCTAATAACAACAACAACAAAGAACTAGAGTTTGAAAGTTCCCAACACACAGAAATAAGAAATGTTTAAGGATATGGAAATACTAATTGTCCTGGTTTGATCATTATATGTGGTATACATATATCAAATTACCATATCATGCTCCATAAATATGTACAATTATGTACCAATTAAAAGATAAGATATAATGTTATAAAAAGGAAAAATTTGCAGATACCAGTAAACAGCAAAATTTAATCATACTAGTAAAAAGTACAAGGATGTGACTGTTAGGAGGTAAAATTAGAAAGATAGTACAAGGAATTGTCCCATAGATGGCCTGGAATATGAAATTTACAAAACAGAAGAGTAAGGATATTCATGTGCAATTTCCTGGGATTACTATGTGACAGGAAGAAGTACAATAAATTAAACAGGTCAGAGAAGAGTCAAATGGAAGAAAGCAAGAAAGGATATAGAGTTAAAGGACTGAGTAGAAGACCAGGGAGTTTGTATGAACAAGGAGTTAGGAGAATGTGAGATCAATGCATCTTGTGCATGTTATTGTTGTTAGGTGCCATCCAGTCAGGTCCGACTCATAGGCAAATCTATATACAACTGAATGAAACACTCAATTCTGCCAGGCAAACAATGTTTTTTTTTTAAATTTAAGCCTATTGTTGCAGCCACTGAGTCAATACATCTAGTTCAGGGCCTTCGTTTTTTTCACTGACCCACCACTGTCTCAGAGGTGATGGCTTTCTCCAGGGACAAGTCACCCCTTACAATATGTCCAAAATATGTAAGACACAGTCTAGACATTCTTGTCCCTAATGAGTGTAAATTTGTGGTATTATTAAATAAATCTAGTAAGACAGAAGTGTAGACTTGGAAGTTAGTGAGCTTAGGTTGGGTATTAGGGTTAGAAAAGTAAATTTACCTATATCTAGGCAGAAATGATCCTCATGCAGTTGGATTGAACAATCAGAGCTCAGATGGGTAAAGAAAATGAAAAGTGAAAGCAAACAAAGTATTGCTTCAGTAATAAATGCATCCTGTTATCTCAGGGTGTTATCCTAAACTTCTCTTCCCAAGGGAAGAAAAGACATGAGTTCTGGGGGATCATTTGGGGTGTGGTTCCTCTCTAGAGTTGTTCTTTCAACCTAGTCAGCTTGCATGCCCAGCATGAGAATATCATCAGTGTAAGCACACATTATTGTTCTCTAATTGATTCCACATTCGTGGTCCACAACAGGTAATAGAATCCCTCGATTATAAAAACAATTTCTTCCTAAATCTACCTCAAGCAAAAACACCCGAGGTATTGAATAATCAGGAAAAGTACTGCTGATATGTTTTGCTTCCATACTTCAGTCAGGAGACTTCCTAAATGAAGAAATGGCAGGTTGTTTATATATATATGTGTGTGTGTGTATATACAGAATTTGTGAGAAGTATTGAAAGCAAAATTCAAAATCAAAGAGCTTTGCAACTTGAAATGCTCATCAAAGCCCCAGGTAACCTTGGATCAATTTATTCTTTGAAATGAAAACAATCGCAAAGGAAGAAACTCAGGGAAGAGTAATTTATATAAAGTGTATAGAAAATCTGGATGAGAGTTTTCCTCACATTTTAAACTATATTTTACATTTAGTTCCATACAAAACACAGAAATCTTAGCGGAAAAAAAGTTTAAAAATACATAAATTCAGTCTACAATTTCTATGTGAAAATGTTACTTTTTACAGTTTATCAGAACCTTTGAGGGCATTAACTCATCAGCCTACATTTATTTCACTTTTAGAAAATATCATTGTTTTCTATATTTCATTATTTATATTAAAATTGTTACCTTGTCTTTCCTCATTGTTTTCAAATTGATAAGCACTACAGTAAATGGGAATTTTTTTTAAAGATTTATGCATTTATTTATTGCCATGGGATGAGATTAGTCAGATATAGTCACAATGCTTACCTCAGTTACATATAATATTCTTTTCTTTGTGCCAATGAGGACTTCCATATTTTTCTAAAATGTTGAGATCACAAAGAAAAACAGAAATGTAGAACAAAGTCTACAGGCAATAGGAGAAACCCTTTTAGATATGGATGTATCATCTGCAACCCAAATATTTCCATACTGTGAATATTTCTGAAAACATTGAAATAGAGAAACATAAGATTTAGTATTTCTATAGTGTACTCTTTCAGCTATATGCCAGTATACCCTTATCCTACCATGTTATAGAGTCCCATTATATTTTGAGAATTGAGAATGGACTGTTCATAACCAGAAAATGTAGATATATGCTCAGATTCATCACAGACCCAGTTAATTCACATGTACAGTCAAGCTAAAAATCCCATCATTGCATCTGCAGTGAGAATTCCTCAATATAAAAGATGGGGAGATATTTAAATCCATATTTCATTCATTTATTCATTCAACATTTAGAGCATTTATAGGTACAGAAAATATTAAGAATGAGCTATAATTTCCCTTAAAACTTACATAAAATTTTATAAATACATAGACCATAGTATAATGTGAAAAGAGCAATGTAAAGGTACCGTGCAAAAGATGTATAAATAAGACAGTATAGGAGCACAGAGTACTCAAACCAGTCTGGAAGCTTTAAAAATACTAAATGATGAAATAGTTGATGTAGTGGAGCAGGTATCACAGGTAGAGGAGATAGCATGATCAAGTTAGGAAGATTAAACACATCATGACATGTTCTAGGAACACGGACATAGGTGTTCTTTGTATATTTTGAGGTAAATAAGAGGGAAAAAATGATAGTGTCATGCTGATGATCTTTTAACTCATGATTGTTATCCATTAAAATATGTATACATTTTCATGTCATTGCATAAAGTGTTACTACTACCAACATTCAATGAGGGCTTACCATGTGTTTTATCTCAAAGAATCCCCCAATACTCCTCTTAATAGGATAGTATCAATAGCCCCTTTAAAAAATCAAAACTTAGGTTAAATGACCAATATCATTCATATATAGATGCATATTTATAAGGTGGTCTCTTCATATTACAGGCAGATGTATACCATCTCCTCTCAAGTATAATTATTACCAGGTAAATCATCTTCCTTTTGAAATGTGGAATTAGAAATTTCAAAACCGGGAATCTGAGATAGATCAAACGTATCTTACCTAGTCACTGGGAAACAACAAACAATAACCTTGCTGAGGCAGGGTTATGTTGTTGCTATTTTATGGTCTAGCAATCATTTATTATTTATTTTACCCTAGTTACACAACAAGTTCATAGGGAATAAGTTCTTTACCACTGGCTCTAACAAATTGTGCTTCTCTGGGTGGGGGAGGCGTGCTTCAGCTGAACTCTCATGCCTATCTCTTTGGCCCCATTTTTCTGATCATTTTCCTTCATATGTTTCAGGAAGTTATCTTGGCTCTTACAGTGTTTAATTTGCTCAACGTGCATCTTAATTCTCTTGGCAAGAATCTTGCCCATAACTTGCTTGTTTACAACAATACCAACAATACACTGGATAACATCAGACCCTTTGATGTTGCCATGGTAACATATGTAGGGCACTTCTTTTAAACAGTACCCATTCCCTCGATGGCTGTAATTATCAGCCTTCTTGTAGATTCACGTGTATGTGGCCAAAGGAACAACTCCATATTTTCTCAAAGGCCCAGAGATTATGAATTAATGCCTCTCCTATTTACCTTTGTGTTTGCAATTTTGGCAAATTAATGAAAGATGATGAAAAAGTGGTCTTAAGTAACTGAACTTGAGAGTAAATAAGGATTTCCCATGCACCTTTTGTTTTGAATTTTTGTCACTCATAGAAAAATATGATTAAATTGTTCGTTTGCAGAAAAGTTTGAATTATGTAAAAGCTTTAGGAAAAATAACTCAACAAATATTAAATGAAGTCTACTATATACAAAGTATTGTGGTCTATGTTGGAGGTTAAATACTAAATGTTATTTTTGTTCTGGTGACAGAATGTGAGAAGCAGGAAGCAAGTGAAACTGAACAAAAACACATGCTATGCTGTGTAAAAGGAAAATCCACTAAGATGATAAAGTAAGGCATGTAATATAGTGCTTGTCAAATCTGAGGAATAATTATAAAAATGTAATTATAGTAAGCCTGCAGCCATATGATGTGGCATCTGATCCTGTCAGATCTTGGAAGCTAAGTAGGGTCAGGACTGGTCAGTACTTGGATGAAAGTCTGCCTGGGAATACCAGGTGCTGTAGGCTTAGGAGAAGGACCCAATGGGCCACTCCAAAACAAAACAAAACAACAACAACAAAAAACCCAACCAGACATTGAAACCCTATGAATAGCAGACAAGCACTAATAATACTGTTTTGCCTGTTGTACCTAGGATCACTATGAGTCAGACATTGATTCTATGGTACCTAACAACAATTATAATAAAATTTACATGTCTGAGTTTATTTAAAAAGGCAAAACAGTTTTTACTCATACATATTTCCCACTAGTAATGGTAGTATTTTAAAAGACAATTCCATAGAACATGACTTAGAATTAGGTAGAACAAAAATCAATTTCTTAGAAGTAGGTATAAAAAAACTTTAGCAAATCTAACAGGTTTTGCTCCTAATAGAAGATGCAGCTTTATAAAAAGTTGTTCTTTAAAAGTGGACCATTGCTGCTGTTAGGTGCCATTAGGTCTCACTCAGTGACCCTATGTATAACAAATGAAATATTATCTAACACTATGCTATGTGAAGAAGAACCAATGGTGTTGAAGGACAAAGTAGAAGCTTCCTTGAAAGAACTGATGAAACACAAGGCTCCAGGAATTGATGGGATACCAATAGAGATGTTTCAACAAACAGATGCAGCATGGGAGGTGTTAAAATGTTTGTGCCAACAGGTTTGGAAAATATCTACTTGGCCAACTGACTGGAAGAGATCCATATTTGTGCCTGTTCCCAAAAAAGGGAATCCAAGTGAATGTGCAAAATATCAGACAATATCATTAATATGGCACACAAGCAAAATTCTACTAAAGAACATTCAGAAGCGACTGCAGAAGTATATAGACAGGGAATTACCAGAAAATCAAGCGGGATTCAGAAGAGGGCAGGGAACCAGGGACATGATTGCTAATGTCAGGTGGATATTAGCTGAAAGCAGAGAATATCACAAAGATGTCTATCTATGTTTTATTGACTATGCAAAGGCATTTGATTGTGTGGATCATAATAAATTATGGATAACACTTCGGAAAATGGGAATACCAGAACACCTCATTGTGCTCATGAGAAATCTGTACATGACCAGCAGGCAGTTGTTCGAATAGAACAAGGAAACACTGCCTGGTTTAAAGTTGAGAAAGGTGTGTGTCAGGGCTGTATACTTTCACCCTATCTCTTCAATTTATATGCTGAGCAAATAATCCGAGAAGCTGGAATTTATGCGGAGGAACATGGCATCAGGATTGGAGGAAGACTCATGAACAACCTGTATTATGCAGATGACACAACTCTGCTTGCTGAAAGTGAAGAGGATTTAAAACACGTAGTGATGAAGATCAAAGATCATAGCCTTCAATATGGGTTATTACTAAACATCAACAAAACAAGAATCCTTACAACTGGGTCAGCACACAACTTCACAATCAATGGAGAAAAGATTGAGGTTGTCCAAGATTTTGCTTTGCTTGGCTCTATAATCAACACCCATGCAAGCAGCAATGAAGAAATCAGAAGACACATTGCTCTACAAAAAGCTGTGGCAAAAGATGTCTTTAGAGTATTGAAAAGCAAAGATGTCACATTGAAGACGAAGGTGCGTCTGACTCATGCCATGGTATTTTCAGTGGCATCATATGGTTGTGAAAGCTGGACATTGAACAAGAGAGACAGAAAAAGAATTGATGCTTTTGAATTGTGGTGCTGGAGACGTCTATTGAATATACCATGGACTGCAAAAAGAACCAACAGATCTGTCCTAGAAGAAGTACAACCAGAGTGCTCCTTGGAAGCCAGAATGGCCAAACTGCATCTTACATATTTCGGACATGTAGTCAGGAGAGATCAATCCCTGGAGAAGAACATCATGTTTGGGAGAGTGGCAGGTCAATGCAAAAGAGGAAAACCCTCCACCAGATGGATTGACACAGTATCTGCAACAATGGGCTTAAACATAAATAAGATGGTTTGCCTGGCACAGAATTGGCAAGTGTTTCCATCTGCTGTACATAGGGTCGCTATGAGACAGACTCAACTCCATGGCACCTAACAGCAACAACAACAACGCGCTATGCCCAGCATTATTGTCAGTACGTCTCTGCTATTCATAGGGTTTTGAATGGCTGATTATTTTGTGGGAGTGGGCAACCACATCCTTCTCCCAAGCCTATAGCACATGATGTTCCCAGGTGATTTCCTATCCAAGTACTAAGCAGGCTTGACCCTGCTTAGCTTCCAAGATCTGAGGAGATCAGATGCCAGGGGGCTGTGGCTGCAGGCAATAATGTCATATTTCTTTATGTTGTTGTTAGGTGCCACTTAGTCAGTGTCTGACTCATATTGATCCTTGGAGTTTTTAATGGTTAATTGTTTCAGGGATGGAGTGCCATGTCCTCCTCCCATTTTTGCTATATTAAGGATCCAACGAGGGCCTCGGAGAATGCAGAACAGCACTCTACCAACTTTCCAAGAAATGAAGGACATAGCATATAAAAAGCATATCAGGGATTTGTGATTGATCCATTATTCCTATGAAGGAAGAAAAGCACGCTATGACTGAAGTTCATTTTGAGAGAGCTATACGATGTAGGAAGAGTGGTGATAGAAAAAACAGTTAAATTTTGAAGAATGAAGGAAGCAAAAGTCAGTAGTTCAAAAGAAAATTGCCAATAAACCACTTCTTACCCACCCAGATAAATAAAATGTCATGTTTAAAATAGCTATTCTGAAAAGAAAATGGAATGAACGTAGGGTGAGCAAATCAACTTTCACAGATTTTGTCACATTTGCTGCTCCAAGATTTTTGAAGCACAATCCATTCAAACATTAAGCAATAGTCATTTTTTAACAATTTATGGTTGCCCTTTTCTCTACAACTGCCAACATGAATTCATTTATCTGAAAGCTATGATTAAAATGTAGACATAATTCTAATGTCTTTTACAACTAGGTATAGAAACTCTCAATATCTAGATCATCTATATTTCTACTTATGGACCTACTGTTCAAGGAAATTTTTATAGTCATTACTGGTCATTACAGAACATTTTTCACTCTCAATCCTTTAGGCATATAATAAGGTTGTCTTTCCTTAAGGTTGAGTAAAATAAATATCTGGTACTTAGCAATGAGAAGTAGAAGAGAAAAGCCCTTGGATAGTCTGAAATGCTTGCCTCTAGGTGAAAGTCTTAAGCAACACTAGATGTGTTTCTCTTTTCATACGCAAATGATCTGAAATTAGGAGGGAAATGTAAAAACCGCCAATCTAAGTCCTTCAAATTCTTTCAGCTTTGTGGTTGTTAGGTGCCCTTGAGTCAGTATCCGACTCATAGTGACCCTCATAGGGTTTTCAATGGCTGACTGTTTCGGGATTGCCTTGGGAGTGGATTGCCAGGCCCTTCTCCCATTTTTGTGGTGCTGGGAATTGAACTTGGGACCTCGGAGACTGCAGCGCAGTGCTCTACCCACTGAGCTAAATCTTTCAGCTTTAGGTGTCAATTATCCTTTGGATTTGAATTTTATCCCCCAAAGTTCGTGTGTTAAAGGCTTGGTCCCAAGCTGGTGGTGCTATTGGGAGGTGATGGGCAATTTAAAAATAGAGCCCAGTTAGAGGAAGTAGATCAGTGGGGGTGTGCCATTGGAGGGCATATTGTGTTCCCTGGCATATATGCTTTGCTTCCTCGATGTGATGAGGTGAGCAGCTTTTCTCTTCCAGTTTTCAACCATGATATTCTTCTTCAGAATAGGCCCAGAAACAATGGAGCCAAGTTACCATGAGCTAAGATCTCTGAAATGGTCAACCAAAATAAACCTTTCTTCAAGATGTTTTCATCAAGTATTTTGTCACAGCAATGGGAAGCTGACTAATAGTGTCTGAGAAGTAGTCCTGGGCTGAATGTATGGCTCACCTCATCCCAAATACATCTTGTCTAAATTGTCATTTAATCAAAACACTTTCCCTAAGTACTTATCTCATAAGAGCTTAGTCTGGAAGAGCTAGAGCAAGACAACAATAAACATTGTGTTGAGGGGGCTATGGATTTTATTTTGGAGTAGCTGGAGCCAGGAGATTTAAGAAAGGAGTAGGAATGACTTCTAAAAAGAAATGGTATGTGAGTTAGTTATTATACGAGAGAAAAGGGCTTTCAAAGAGGAGGGAACTACTGAGACATACATAATGCCATAATGAATAATCATGGATTAGAAAAGGGAACATGGTACTAGAGTTGAGAGTATATGCCAGGGAATGGAGATCATGTAGGGGATGAAATTAACCTAAAACTACTTGTGATTCTATAAAAGCTATGAAATTGGTATCCAGAGTTAGAACTTGAATTGGAAATCTGGTTTCACCTTTTGGCTGGTTGACTTAGAAATGTTATGAACCTCTCCAAACATCAGACTTTGCATTTGTTAAATGATAACCTACCACAAAGGGTTGTTGAGAAGGTTAAAATGAACAGTGCTTGAAAGGCTATTTAGAACAGCCTGAAAAATAGCTCTATAGTAAATATTTGTTTGCATGCATTAGCACATTCCTTAGTGTGGATGCTATATGATTTAACATACTGATAGGTAATTGGATGTATAAGTGCTTTGTTTTTGAGTTTTCTTCTGAGAAAAATGTTAAAGTGATGAAAGTTTTATTTTGAGACAGGCCTGGGTACTACATAGAACCAGGCTGGTTTGTATTTTACTATTTGCACATAAGGAATGCACATTATGGACTGTAATGGCTTTTGACCTCATACAGAAAAGAATACCATACTACATGGACAATTCTACTTATACATATGAAGTAAAACTGAAGAGCGAAGGCATTTTTTTCTTTTTTGCAGTACTTGGGGGTTGAACCCAGGGCCTCATACATACATTGCAAGTGCTCTACCACTGAGGTACACCCCCAGCCTATTTTTAAATTTTTTTATCTTGAGATAGGGTCTAAGTTACACAAGTTGCCTCCAGCCTTTCACCTGTAAATCTTCCACCTCCACCTCCTGAGTTGCTGGGATTATAGGAATGAGCTATCTTGCCCAGCCTAAGAGAATTTTAATTAATTCAGGAAGGAAAGACTGATGCTAATCTCTTAAATTTACCTATCCATACACACGAACACACTATGGAGTCACACATATTCTCGTAGTCACATTTGCTAAATTCACAATTCACCAGTTACTGTAAATCTATAGATCTAGTGAATTTTTTCCATTTTTAACATGTTCAACATGGTCAGGAAATGTGCTTTCAACTTCTGTTGGTTGCATGTTGAAGGTCTCAACTTTCCATTCCTTTAAAGATAAATTTTACTAAGAATATTTCTAAGATAGGCCATATCAGCAAGGAAGTACATTAGCAGTAAAGCATCTTACTTCCCTTTAAAGCTTAGGGGTTTAAATATGAATAATAATTCTCCATAAAAGCCTGTGCTATTAATATAATGATCTCCATAAATTATAAATTAATGAATATATCTAATAATCTGAATTTACTTTGATATATTGCAGTTACTTTAGGATGTGTATGCTGTTTTTGAGAATAGACATGAATGGAAGTGAGGGCAGGTAGGAGGAGGACCCACATTTCCATGATGCCCCTTTTTGCTTTCAGGCCTCTGCGGTCAGTTCAATTCCTCTTAAAGATCAAAGAAGAAAGAAAAAGACAAACTTTTCTCAGATACCCATGAATGCTCTTGAGAAAACTAAGAGGCACAGAACAAAGGGCAATGAACTCCTCTAAGCATTCACAGAAGTAGATAACTCTTAATCTTCATTTATATTTTGCCAGACATTGCACAAAAAACATTACTTAACTCCTCAGTAAATTCTCGTAAATGCTAGTCCTATGTTACAGATATAAATTAAACTGAGTCACAGAGGCTTAGAGACTTGAGGTCAGAGAGTGACAAGGATTTGATCTCAAAGAGCATGACTCCAATGGGTGAGCTCTTCACTCTGTGCTGTGCAGAGAGAAGGACCAAGAGCCACTGTTGTGTCATGTTCCAGAATCAGCACTGGTCAGAGTGCCTGGGGTCTAAGGCTTACTATTTGGACACTCTTGGACAAAAAGCTTTAGCCACTCATTTGCCTTTGTTTACTATCTTTAAATTAGATGTGGATTTTAACAGTACCTTCTTCATAGAGTCACTGGATTATGAGCACTGAGAGTCTGTAACTTTTGTCATTAACATTATTATTAGTATTATTAGCATTAAGGTGAAAAATTGGCAGTAATAAAGCCCTTTAGCAGTTAGAGTGTATGCCAAGTAGAAGACATCCACAGAGGAAAGTAAAGGAAGGAGGACAATCTCAGTAAGTCCCTTCCCACTATGTTTTAAAGCATTGCTGTGTCTGCTAATCATAAACCTATCTAGCAGCAGGGGTTGAAAGAAGAATAAAATATTTATCAAGACACAAGTATGTATTAGAAAACATGCTAGGTAATTTTACACATGGGTCACTTAATTCTCAGTGATCCTAAAAGATTTAAGTATTTATTTAAGTATTATTTTTTAGATAACAAACTTGAGGCACATGGAGTTTATTCTTTTGTGAAAAATAAAAAGTTAAATATTCAAATAGAAATATCTAACTATCTAATGAGATTGGTGCTTTGGTTTATAATGGGTTTTAATTTTCTTTTCTCCCTGTCCCTAGCACTTTGAGACTGAACCCAGAGCCTCACACGAGCTAAGCAAGTGCTGTACTAGTCATGAGCTGCACTCCCAGCCCCTATTTTTTTTTTTTAGACACAGAGTTTAAGTTGCACAGACTGCCTCTGGCATCTGGCTTCAACATGCTTTTACTTTTGCTATTTCAAAATCACTATGAAGGAATATTGATCTATACACATCATATATGTGCAAAAAATGAAACATAACTTGAAGAGTATTGTTAATTCAAAAATTTTTAAACACAATATGCTTGAAAATTGATAAATATTAAAAGATTTTTATAAGCACATTTGACAGAAGCTGTGCTTTAAGTATCCAGATATTATGATATAAATATATTAAGAAAATATATTATTATCACAAACATTTAGAATTTTATATCCATACTACGGAAACTTTTCTGTTGAAGGCCCTAGTTAGAATATATATAGAGAGAAGAATACTCTTTAATGCTTATGATAATGATTATAAATGTTCATGGGTCCAGTGCTTTTAAGATTTTGCATTAAGTAGAATAATTCTATGCTAGAATATAAAAAAGGTTATACTTTTAAAGGGTTCCTGTTATTCTTCAATGAAACTACAAAGCCACAATTTTGACTAATGACTATATGCATGTGTGTCACACTAGGACATTTGAAGGCCACACATTTTTCAATTTCTAGTGAAGGCGGGTTTTGAAAAAACTGACTTGATTAAAACGGATAGTGATTTATCTGGTAGCTTCATTTGGTAGCACAATCCCTAAAGTTTATTTTGCTGTGCCTTATTAAACAGTAGAAAATTTTTGAGATGCACTTTAAGAGATTGAAAAACTACACTTTAAGAGATTGAAAAACTCCATCAGCTGAAGAATAATCAAGAAAACACATTTACATAAGTAACTGTCAGCCATTCAAATAAGCAATAAAGAGTTAAAAGGCAAAAGTAAAGAGCAAAGGCTCAAAGATCTTTGATGTGCTGGTCCAGACAATTCTGTATGTGGGAGAGAAGCAGAGACCATCAAAGAGAGGGGTCTTTGACTTAGTGTGATTTTGTGTTTTGAGAATGGAAGCAAAGGATGAGGTTCTTTATTTTCAGACATTTATTTTCTAAATGATGAGAATTCCCATGAAGAAAATAACTCTTCCTCTTCTAGAAGATAAGCCATGGAAATAACAGAAAACATCTGCACAGGGCCCTTAATCTCAGCTTGGCATAATGAGGAAAGAAAGAAAGAAAGAAAATGGAAATTTAACAAAAAAGACCAAAGATATAGAACTAAGGATGTACTAACTTCATAACTGAATAAATCTAGTCATTATAAATTACTCATTGAGCAATCACCATTGGGCAGGAACACTCAAGGATTCCATAATAAGGTGGTAAGAGTCACAGTATATGGCCCCAGCCTTGTAGATTTGAAGGTACTCAGCAAAGGAGTAACTGAAATTACTGGTGTTTCAACCACATTCACAACCCCGAACTTTTAATCTGCTAAATATGTAACATATAAAATACGTATTTACCCTTCAAACTTAAAAAATCAAAGCACTTTAGTAAGTAGAAATTTTACAGCTATTAAAGTTGAGCTGTAGTAGTGTTTAGTCATGATTGTCAAAATTCAAATAATTACTTTAATAAATATAAAATTAAAAGTGTTGTGTTATTAAGCAAAAGGTCCTAAGTCCCAGGAAAGTTTCTAAAATGTAGACATTTCACTGAGGAAGTGATAAGGCCACAACCTAATGCTTAGAAATTGATGAAGAGAAATTAGATGAAGTGCTGAAGGCAGGATTTGAGGGAGCAAGGTACTTAGGGACACCCCAGTGGAAGAACAAGGTGGAAAACAGCAAAGACCAGCTTCTCTAAGGTCCTGTGATCTCATTAAGCCCTCATTCCTCCATCTGTTCTTCCATCAATGGAGAGCCCAGGAGGATTTTAGTCAAGGTCATAGAGCATATCATAGTCAAATGTGACAGAAACTTAACAGAAATCTTTGGTATGCAGAAATTCACATTAATCTCAATCTCTGCATTTAATAAATGTTCAACTTCATATTGCCCTTGGGAATATAAAGCTTAGTCACTTTTAGTACTTCTGTTTATTGTTGTTAGGCACCATCAAGTCCTGTCTAACTCATAGGGAATCTCATGGAGTTTTCAATGGCTGATTGTTTCAACACTGTGTCAGGAGTGGATTGCCCCCTCCTGACACCTCTTTATCCCATTTTCTTGCAGTGCTGGGGATGGAACCTGGGACCTTAGAGACTGTAGTGCAGCACTCTACCAAATGAGCTAAACCCCAGCCCCTCTCAGTTTAATATGATATAAACGTAGCTCATGAAATAAGATCCTAAAACAACTTTACATTTCATTTCTCTGGCCCTTTATAACTGCTTCCACTGCCCCTGGAAGACTTCTCTGATCATCCTTGAAATAGGTTTGACAATCATTTTAAGGCAGATCCCCTTCAAAGGGGTAAATGAAGTGTCAAACTTTTGTAATATCATGAGTCCAAACCTTATGGTTAGAAAGTCTCACCACCTCGGTTCAGTTTTATTTTTGTAGAAAGCTGTAATAGGAAAGGAGAAAATTATATATATTTTTATTGGTCTCACACATTTCTGCTCCTCTTACTCCAGCTTTTTCACCTTTGTCTACTGCTTTGTAGTTCAAAATGCACCTGAAGAACTGACATCAGTACTCAGAGGAAAAGGATGCAAGAGGATAATGGTGTATGTATGCACTGTAAGGTAGGAAAAATAAATTGTATGCCAGAAGCAGGAAGAAATCCAATGTTATATAAAGACCCAGGGGAAGTGGGAACACCCAGGCCATACAGGATTTATATGGCCATTAAGGATTCTAGGTTTTATTTTAATAGAAAACTCTCAAAGGATTTTAGGGAGAGAGTGTTAAATATTTGTATTTGTACATTGCTCACAGTAACTCCCCCTTACCGTCTCCTATTTGCATTTTAAGATAATTACTGTGGTGATTGAATCATTTCATCTGGTTAGATGTCAGCCACTTTAGACATTGCTTTCAGTGCAGTAGGCCTGTACCCAGTAGGGGAAAATAAAAATTTGTTCCCTCCTTCCACACAGAACAGAGAAGCTAAAAATTTTTAAAAAGGATTTGAATGAATAGGTAAGAAAGTCTTTTGTTCAGGTAGTTCCACAAAGACTGAGGTAGAGCACTCATTGACCAAGGGCCTTTCTGTTGGTTGGAAGAACAGGGCTTTGTGTCAGAAGCAACAGCTGGACTTAGCCAAATGGGAAGGGAGTTCCTGAGATAAACACTAAAATGAGAAAAGGCCTGGACACACCGGACATAAATTCCTTAAATAACAAGGTGCCTAAGTTGTTTTTCAGCAAATACCTCCCAGCACCACTCAATGATGGCTTGAAAGCACTTAAGAAATGAACTTGCTCAGAGGTCAGATGTTTGCTTGATGAACTTTTCACCACAGAAACCCACACCTCCACACAGATAATTTCCCTTAAAAACAAACACATGGCCTGTCTTCAGGCAGGATGATGTCTACAATCCCAAAAAAGATCCCCAACACTCCTTTCTTGCATTCAATCTACAAGCAGCTTCTCCCTTTAAATTTTCCTGCTATCAAGTGTTTCAGGAGACAGATTTGAGACTCAATTCCTGTCTTTTTGATTGTTGTTCCTCAAGAAAAACTTTTTCTTTTTTACAAAGGACTGGCTTTTATACACTTTGAGCCCTTGCTTAGTATCAATGCCGCAATATTGTCATGAACCATAGGAAACCATAGTTTGGATAGAAATGGATTTGTGATGTCACAATGGAACTGGATCTAATTTGGACAATCTCGTGCTTTTATAAGAAACTAATAGTTAAATTTAAATATAGACAGTCTGTTCCAAACTCTATCGGCTTTGCTATTAGCTTATTTTTAATGTGAAAAATTCCAGTTTTTATTTAGTACAATAGTTAGCAACCTCAATGTTTTCAGCACAGAGACCAGTGTCATGGAGGACAAATTTTTCTATAAATGGAAATTGGCTGGAAATACCATTGAAGCTTCAGTTGCCCACTGTTCACCTCTTGCATCCATCCTACTTCTTAATAGGGGCTTAAGGACTCCAACAATAGCTCAGACTCTCCAGAAAGCGTTCACCCCATTCTTTGCAATGTTATCCATATTTGTTATAATCCACACAGTCCAATAAGTTTGTAAGTTAAAAATGAGCATTTCTTGAAGTAATTCTTAATTCTGATTATCAAAATTAGTCATGGGGCTAAGTGAGTTTAGATTGATTCAAGTTCAGTAGGCCTGAAGAAGAAACCAGGTGTCCTGTGTGTATAATTGCAGGAAGACTAACAGAAAACCATGTTAGACCATGAGTTTGTTTGTTAAAGCAGGAAGACTACAATATTAAGATATTCACTACTTTTGCATTTTTTGGATTTTCTATAAAAAGCAACAGAAGAAAACATCTCAATTCTGTGAGTTCAAGTGTAGAAACTAATGAGTTACATTATGGCATAAGATTAATTTTCATTGGATCCTGAAAGGAGATTGGGAAATTGCTTTTTAGTATATGTACAGGAAAAGTATTAAACATGAATGAGAAGAATTCTTGTACTGCTTTGTTTGGCTGTGGCTGTGCAAATAGCACCACCAAGCTGCTATTATGAGACAGAAAAGACTCCCTTAACAGAATGTTTAAAAATGTAACTTTATCCTGTATTCCCTTGTATACTTAGTGCTCTTAGGGCATAATGGGGATAGATAAACAAATTTACAATTACTAATTGTTATTAACAAAACCTGTTTCATAAATAAAACAATGTTAAAAACATACTGTTAACATTTCAACTTTAGTAACAAAATTGATTAACAAAAGAATAGAATTAAAATACATTGAATTCCTCACTTTTAGAAGTTTTTGATTCATCTTAATGAGCTACATTTTTTTTTTTTCGGTACTGGGGGTTGAACCCAGGGCCTCGTGCTTGCATGCTTTGCAAGTGCTGGACCACCAAGCTGCATGCCCAGCCCATTTTTTTACTTTTTTGAGACAGGGTCTCGCTAAGTTACGAAGACTACCTCTGGTCTTGAACTTGCAATCCTCCTGCCTCCACCTCCCCAGCCACTGGGATTACATGCATGAGACACCGGCTCTGAGCTACATTTCTTTAATACAAATCACTTAGCTACATTTGACAATATGCAAAAGTCACAGAATTTGTTAAAAACCTCCTGAGTTTAAATTCTGACTTGACTAACAGAGCAAATAACCAATATATGCTGATACATCCAGTCGTTTTTTTGCTTTCTTTGTGCCACATTAAACATTAATTAAATTGTTCCTGTTAGGTGATGTCCAGTCAGTATCTGACTCATAGTGACCCTATGTACAACAGAAGAAACACTTTTGTCAGTGCCTGCTATTCATAGGGTTTTCAATGGCAGATTGAGTTTTGAGAGTGGGTTGCCGCATCCTTCTCCAAGCCTACAACACCTGGTGTTCCCAGGCAGTCTCCCAACCAAGTACTAACCAGGCCTGACCCTGCTTAGCTTCCAAGATCTGACAGGATCAGATGCCACAGTGGTACAGCTGCAGGATAAACATTAAGTAGTAAACATTTAATGTTTTTTATCCACATTTCCTTCTTAATTCTCTTGCAAAAAGTAAGAGCATGCTCCTATTTTTACGCCTCTCAAGAAGAATCAACTCAGAAACTAAGACTTAGAAAATTTCCTTCTCTTTTTCCGCTGCTTTAACTAATTTTCATGTCCATTATAGCTAAACTATGATAAAAATTATTCCTATAGTACTCTTTTTGGTTTTTGGTCTGAATTCAAATTCATCACCTCACTTCATTTAATATAAACTTGAATGCCTATATATACAACCTCCAGATACATTGGTTTTCTATTGCTATTATAACAAGTTGATACAAACCTAGTAGTTCACAAGAACATAATTATATTATCTCACCATTCTGGAGGTTTGAAGTCCAAAATCATTCCTGCTGTGCTGAAGTCAATGTGTCAGCAAAACCACTTCCTTCTAGAGGTTCTGAGGAGAAAGTCCTTTTCCTCCCCTTTTGCGGCTTCCCAAGGCTTCTTACTAGTATCAGAACTACCTCTTGCTTCTTTCTCCACTTCTCCTTCTACTACCCACAAACCATCTGCCTCCCCCTTATAAGGATTGTAATGATTACATTGGGACCACCTGGATAATCCCAGGTACTTGCCTCAGTCAATTAATCTATAATTAATCACATTTTAAAGCCCTTCTGCCACTTAAAATAACAGGCACAGGTTCTAGAATTAAGGCATGGACATCATTGTGGTTATTGTTAGGTACCGTTGAGTCTTGTCTGAATCTTAGGGACCCTCATAGGGTTTTCAATGACTGATTGTTTCAGTATTGTCTCGGGAGTGGATTGCCACGTCCTTCTCCCATTTTTGTGGTGTTGGGAATCAAACAGGACCTCAGAGACTGCAGAGCAGTGTTCTATCAACTGAGCTAAATCCTGGCCCAGGGACATCGTTGTTGTTGTTGTTGTTAGGTGCCGTCGAGTCGGTATCCGACTCATAGAGACCCTCATAGGGTTTTCAATGGCTGACTGTTTCGGGATTGCCTTGGGAGTGGATTTCCAGGCCCTTCTTCCATTTTTGTGGTGCTGGGAATTGGACTCGGGTCCTCAGAGACTGCAGCGCAGTGCTCTACCCACTGAGCTAAATCCCAGCCCCGAGGGACATCGTTAGGGGACCATAATACAACCTAGCCCAAAGACTAAGAGGGGACACATTCAAACCAATATCTAAAGACAAATCAGAAATTCCAATAAATCAAGTATATAGTTACTCATAAGAAAAGGTAGTAATCATTTTACACAAATACACACACACACTAACATGATCACATGCTTTGAACAATAATCAAGTTAAAAATTGGTAGGAATTTTAATAGAGACTGACTTTAATTTATTTGGAAAACTGCTTTAACTCCTCACTCACATTCAGCATTCTAAACCTAACTTTCTTGACCTTGCAAGGAAGAAGCTGCATTGTCTACACAGTCACCAAGACTAAGCACTGGGTCTAGGGTTTGGTGCAGTCAGGGGTAATTTTGTAGGGTAGAGAAAAGCATCTCACCTTGAGCCAAGAAAACTGTATTAATGTGAGGGGAAAAAATGTTAATACAGTGTAAGGGATTTTTATTTCTATTTTTTAAAGATCTTATTATGGCAATCTTCTAATTCACTTGTTGCTATATGCCCTTGAGTTAATTAAGTCCAGGTCCAACTCATAGCGATCCTACGTATAATAGAATGAAATGCTCCCTGATTCTGGGTCAGGCCCAGGATCTTTTTTATTTTTAAGCCAACTGTTGCAGTCACTGTGTCAATCCGTCTAGTTGAAGGTTTTCCCTTTTTTCTTTGACCTGCCACTCTCCCAAATAGAATAGGTCCTTCTCCAGGGATTGGTCTCTCCTGAATACATGTCCAAAATATGGAAAATGCAGTCTAGCCATCCTTGCTTCCAAGGAGCACTCTGGTTGCACTTCTTCTAGGACAGATCTGTTGGTTCTTTTGGTAGTCCATGGTATCTTCAATATCCATCTCCAGCCCCATAATTCAAAAGTGTCTTTTCCTGTCTCCCTTATTCAATGTCCAGCTTTCACAACCATATGCTGCAACTGAAAATACCATGGCATGAGTCAGGCATTCCTTCATTTTCAGTGTGACTTCTTTACTTTTCAACACTTTAAAGAGGTCTTTTGCAACAGCTTTTCCCAGTGAAATGTGTCTTTTTATTTCTTGGCTGCAGCTTCCATGGGTGTTGATTGTAGAACTAAATAAAGCAGAATCGTGAATAATCTCAAACTTTTCTCGATTTAACATGTAGTTATTTACTGACCCTGTTGTAAGGATTTTTGTTTTCTTGATGTTGAGGCACAATTCATACTGAAGGCTGTGTTCTTTGATCTTCATCAGTAAATGTTGCAAATCCTCTTCACTTTCAGCAAGCAGAGTCTGATACTGCAGGTTGTTAATGAGTCTTCTTTCCATCATGATGCCATGTTCTTCTTCATAAAGTCCAGTTTCTTGGATTATTTGCTCAGCATAGAGATTGAAGAGGTAAAGTGAAAGGACACAGCCCTGACATACACCTTTCCTGACCTCAAACCAGGCACTGTTTCTTTGTTCTGTTTGAAGGACTGCCAGCTAGTTCCTCATGAGTACAATTAAGTGCTCTGGTATTCCCATTCTTTGCAATGTTATCCATAATTTGTTATGATCTGCACAGTCAAATGTGCTTGCATAGTCAATAAAAGATAGATATCTTCCTGATATTCTCTGCTTTCGGCTAATATTCATCTGACATCAGCAATGACATCTCTGGTTCCATGTCCCAATCTGAATCTGGCTTGATTTTCTGGTAGTTCTCTGTCTTTATACAGCTAAAGTTGCTTTTGAATGATCTTTAGCAAAATTTTGCTTGCATGTGGTATTAATGATATCATTCTATAGATTTAACAATAAGTTGGAACACCTTTCTTGGGAATAGGCACAAGTATGGATCTCTTCCAGTCAGTTGGCCAGGTAGCTGCTTTACAAGACTCTTGGCATAAACAAATGAGCACTTACAGTGCTGTATCTGCTTGTTGAAACATAACTATTGGTATTCCATCAATTCCCATAGTCTTGTGTTTCATCAATTCCTTCAAGGCAGCTTCCATTTTATGTTGGGATTCCTAGAGAGTACCACCATGATAGGGGCCCATATAGCATGCCTGGAGGACCAATATCTATCTTCCAGGCCATTCGAACCCCAGGGAATAGAGAGGACCACAGTGGCAGGGGCCTCTTTGGCCTGCTTGGAGGACCAACATCTATCCTCCAGGGCCAGAGACTCTTGGCCTACATCCTGGTCCTTCACTCTCCCCCTCCCATCAAATGACCAAAGATGGCCCTTGACCAGTCCAGCTGTGACACAGCCTTCTCCACCTTGATTGGCCATCAGAACCCCCTTGATTTGTCAATAAGGGAAACCTACTGATTGGCCTGGCCCTATGAGTAACCCACCTATCAAAATTGCACCCCAAGTTCACCTTCTTTAAATAACTGCCCCCTCCTGGCAGGTCTGGCAGGTAAACTGACATACCTGTCAGGGAATGCACTCTGATTGGCTACCTCCTGGCATGCTCCCTTTTCCCAAAAGCCATATAAGCACTTCAATGATCACCCCTATTACACCCCTCTTGTTTTCACCCTATTCTTCTCCATCTGCTACCTGGACCCCATCACCTTGATCCAGCGCTCCCTAATCTTATGGCAGACCTTCAAGCAAGACCCCGTGTCAAGCTCAGGGACCCCAAAGAGCTAAAGGCACCTAGCAAGACATGAAGAGCTCCCCAATTCCTCCCAAGTCTGGGAAGGATGGGAGAAAGAAGGTGGACTGCAAGAGGCAAGACCAGCAGACCTCCAGTGCCATCCAGATACCACCAGAGCTGATTAACATAACATCTTAAAGCTGTAACACCATTGAAACAGCAGCATTCCATGCTGCTAGCTTCTGAACTGCCACTTTTTAAAGGCTGCTTGCTGGTTGCTCCTCTTTGGAGGAGTAACTCAATAAAACTTCTTATCCTGTTTTGTTAAGAAGGCTCCTGAAGTCCTTCCTTTGGCATCACCAGCCAGGCTCTTACCCTAACCCTGAAGATCCTGGGACATTACTGCTGTCAGGGCAAGGCCCCGAGGCCATAGCCAGGCCAGAGCTGAACCCTGATAATTTTATCCTTCAGTACCATTGGTTCCTGATCATCTGCAACCTCTTGAAATTGTTGGTCTTCCACCAGTTCTTGTTTGTATGATGACTATGTATATTCCTTCCCTTTTCTTTTGGTGTTTCCTTTGTAGTTTAATATTTACCCTGTGGAACCCTTTACTATTGCCTCTTGAGGCTTGAATTTATTCTTCAATTCCACTGCAAACTGACGTTTATGTGGGGGTCTAGTTAGCTAGTCAGTCTTAATATACTTTAATACTATAATTAGAGCACATGGAAAATTAAGAGGTAACCACAGTTTCTGTATCTCTGAAATCGCGTTGATATTTGTAAAGTTGGAAGGCATGTATTCTGATTTGCCCATATACTTGGAATTATGAAACAATGATAACTGGGCCAATTTGTTTCCAATTATGTAATGGAAGCAGCTTTTATGATAGGTAAGTGAAAGAAGTTCATGTTTATCATACAGAGAAAAAGGAGAAATCATCCTCATTTTCTTTCTTTTATGCCCCAGAGGTTGTGTTTGTTTTGCTTTATATGATCTGTGACAGACATGTGCTGACTATGGAGCATCAATGTATTATTTTTAAATTAAATATTCAGGGTTTTTAAATTACAAAACTACCAATTAAGAACATTTGATTTCGTACAGAATTATGAGTAGGTGGCCTATACAGAATAGTGCCAAAATGTTCATAGAAATTATTTCTTTTTCTATTAAAGAAACTGCTGATAACTCATGTGGACAGTGACTAAAATATATTTAGCTTGTAATGTTTTATTTTATATGTCTTTTCTTGGCAGAGTTTTGACATTCAGATCATTAACTCAAAGGTTTGGAAAGATGTGATTCTTTTTTCATTTGCTGTTTCATTTATTTGAACTTCTAAGTGGTCTCTGAACCTAGACCTAATTACTATAATAACTTCAAGAGAACTTTCCTAAGCTGAGTGTTTTTGTTGAGGGTATCTGACATCTTCTCTAAACCTCCTTAGAACACTTTCATACATGCTTGTGGGAAGTATACCTTTTACTTCTCTTTATACTCTGAATTGTGAGTCCTTTGAAGATTAGGAGTGAATCTTATACCTTTACTTTCTTATTTGACCTAGAAAATATTTTTGAAACTGTAATATTTATTGTATGAATATAACACATCTTGCAACGAATGAGAACTAAATGAGTTCTTTAATTTAATAGGATATCTAAAAAAGATTTCATATGTCTTATATTTGAAATATACAACTTTTAGAGGTGGTGGTGTTAGGTGCCCTCAAGTTGTGTCTGACTCATAGTGACCATACATTCAGGAGAAGGAAATACTCGCTGACACTGTGTCTTACCCAACACTGTGTCAGTGTTTCTCTGCTATACATAGGGTTTTCCATGACTGTTTTCAAGATTGTATCAGGAGTAGGCTACCAGATCCTTCTTTTATTTTTGTGGTGCTAAGGGTCAATCATAGGGCCTTAGAGAGTAAAGAGCAGCACTTTACCAACTGAGTTAAGCCCCAACTCACATTTTTAGAAGGAAGTAAACCTGGAGGACAATATCAAAACACTATGGCCAATTGAAACCCAATCATGATAAAAGGTCTGAACCTGTAACTCTCCTGACACAGGCAAAAGCTATATCAGAATCACCTGGAGGATTTTTTCAAATTGAATGCCCTCCCTAATGTGCTCTCTCCTTAACTCTTTTTGCATCACTCCCCCATAGAGGCACTCCCATTGACAGAGTGCGTGTTCTGTCTACAGCTGAGAGAGAGATGTACCTCATAGAAAAAGTAACAATGTGGACTGGCAAGGTGGACTTTAGCCTTTCCCCATCTATCATCTCCTTTCCACTTTTTCAAGCTTGCTAAATAAGTTCTCAGACTTCCATTTTTCCTCTTTGGATCAATCCTTCTTATATTTTCACACATAAAAATTTCACCACAGCACTTCATTCTGGCTGTTGTCACAACTAATCCATGAGAGCTTGTTGAAATTCAGTTGCTTGTGCCTTATCCCCAAATTTCAGTCATGGACACATTAACATGCAATTTTGTTGTGCCTTCAGAATTGAGAACTATTGAGCCATTCAGAGCAGGGATTTAGGATTAGTGGCTTTACATCACTGGAGACTTGTTAGACATGCATAATCTGACCTCGCTGGACTCCTCCTGAAACAAAGTACTTTTTTAAATTCAGTTTTCTTATTCTTCTTTATTTCCTTTCCTTTCTTTACTTCACCTTTCTTTTCTTTTCTTTTCCTTCCTTTCCTTCCTTCCTTCCTTCCTTCCTTCCTTCCTTTCTCTCTCTCTCTCTCTTCTTTCTTTCTTTCTTTCTTTCTTTCTTTCTTTCTCTTTCTTTCTTCCTTTCTTTCTTTTTGGCAGTTCTTGGGGATTGAACCCATGGCCTCACACATAGTTTGTAAGTGCTCCATCACTGGGCTACACCCCCAACCCATTTTTTATTTTTTATTTTGAGACAATGTATAGCTAAGTTATGCAGGCTGTCTCTGGCCCTGAACCTGCAATTCTCCTGCCTCTGCCTCCTGAGTTACTGGGATTACAGGTGTGAGCCACCACTCTACAACTTTGTAAAAGAAAATTTCTATAACTCACACATGCACTGTTTGAGATGCAGTACACTGTACTGTATCAACCTACTAAAATACAAAACAAGGTGAGATCTCTATTGGGGTAATCAGGAAAGGCTCCTGAAAGTGAGAAGCGAACCTAGGGACACATGGGTTCAGAAGTCAAACTACCTGTCTTCCAACACTGACTAGTTGTGTTGTCTTCACTACATTACTTATTATGCCTATTAGCTTACTGAATCAAGATGGATAGTGATAATTTCAAATCCATAAGGCTGCCATAAGCCACACAGTATTGTTTGGCATAGAGTAAGTAATTAGTAAGCTTATTTATTTTCCCTAGTTTTAAGTGAAGTTGGATCTGTGAGGAGTTGGATCTCAGGTCATTATCTGCCTTGGGGTAGACTAAAATAACAGTCTTCAACCAGGGTCCACACGTTGTTGTTTTGTTGTTAGGTGCCGTGAAGTCATGTTTGACTCATAGAGACCATGATAGGGTTTTCAATGGCTGACTGTTCTGGGATTGCCTCAGGAGTGGATTGTCATATCCTTCTCCCATTTTTACAGTGCTGGGAATTGAACTCAGGACCTCAGAGACTGCAGAGTGGCCTTCTACCAACTGAGCTAAATCCCATCCCGGGGCCACACGTACCTATAGGTAAACAAAGACTTCCAGATGGAACATAGGGGCATTAGTTTTAAGGGAAACATTTACAGGCCCTCAGCATACATACATACATACATACATACATACATACATATATATATATATATATATATATATATATATATATATATATATATAAAATTTACTGCAAGTAAAGTTTTATATGCCGGCAATGCCTGCAGTCATACCACTGTGGCACCCAATCCTGTCAGATCTTAGAAGCTAAGCAGGGTTAGGCCTGGTTAGTAATTGGATGGGAGACCACCTGGGAATACCAGGTGCTGTAGGCTTGGGAGAAGGACCCAGTAACTCATTCCTAAAAGTCAATCCTCCATTGAAAACCCTACAAATAGAGGAGAAGCACTAACAATAGTGCTTCACCTGTTCTACACAGGGTTGTTATGTATCAGATACCAACTCGATGGCACCTAACAACAACAACAACTATGCCATCAATAGTGTCTTGGCTTTACCTTTTTCCCTTTCCCAACATAGCTTTTCCAAAAGCCTACCTCCCAATAGAAAAATCTAAACCTAACACTCAGTCATTTAAAATTTTGCTCTAGTACATTCTTCTGTGTATAGGAAGAAAACAAAACAACTTAGTGGCACCAAAGGCACTTCTTATGCATGATCTGATTAATAAACTGTGAATGGCAAGACTCTCTGTCCTGTGTTCCCGCAAGACACTAGTTCCCAGTCTTAGAATGATTCAGACCTGATGACAGTTCAGACATGTGGTGGATGTTACAAATTTACTTAAGTTAAAAAATGTAATCAGCTCATTTGGACAGTAAATTTGATCTGGTGATTGATTTGGAGATGAGGATTAGTTTTGTCATCTAATTAGGATAAACATATTCTGGAAATTGAGCTAAAGCTGAAGATACAAGGTTGTGACAAATATGTTTTAAGCTCATAAAAATATGCCGTATTTTTATAATAGAAGGTTTTACAACTATTAAATGATACACTGAATTTAGATGTCAACTTAAAGATGTACGGATATTAGATAATTTTATAAAATCTTTGAATTTTATAAATTACTCTTTTAAGTAATCGCAGCTCACTGACTTCATAGATGGACTTATTTCCCAGGCTTGCTACTATTTTAAATTCCTTAAGTAACTGGGGGGTGGGGGCTGGGATTTAGCTCAGTTGGTAGAGTGCCTCTCTGCAGTCTCTGAGGTCCTGAGTTTGATTCCCAGCACTGCAAACATGGGAGAAGGACATGGCAATCTACTCCCAAGGCAATCCTGAAACAATCAGCCATTGAAAACTCTATAAGGGTCATTATGAGTTGGACATGACTTGACCAGCACTTAACAACAACAGCAACAAGCCACTGGGGTGCCCAATGTAGTGACACTTTGAAGGCCTAAATGCTAAATCTTGCCTTAAAAAAAGTAAAATAATCTGTGATGCATACTCTTCCCTCAATAAGTACTGGAACCCTAAAACATTTATAATATCAGACTCACATAATAAAGTTATTTCTTGGGAGAGGTAAACATGAGCAATGTACAATGATATGCATATATAGAAATGTCATAATGAGTTTCATTGGGTTGCACACGAAAAATTTATTAACAAGATTACTGGGAAAATTATTTCTCAAGGAAAGAGAGTAGATGCATGCAGAAAGCACAGATCTAGGTTTTAGTTTTAATGCTGAAAAAAATTAAAAAAACACAAATATGTCATAAGTACCACATGATAACACCCTTGAAGATTACAAAACAGGAAATTGATTTTTAAGGGACTTCAAGCCTTTGCATAAAAATGTTAAGGCATTACAACATGGCTTAAGAATGACAAGAAAATGAGGGAATAAAATGAAAATTTCAGTGAATTCAGCTGAAGAAGAGGAAATATGTTGGCTTCTGATGAGTCCCATGGTTTTATTAGTTCCCTCAGTGTGAATGTCATTCATTGTCATTTCCCTTTGAGTTATTCAAAGGTGAGAGAGAATCGAAATTCAATTTATTTGATTATGGTTACAATTTAACCAAAGCTGGTTTGAAAAGGCAAGAGAAAACTATAATATTTGAAGGTCTATTTAAATGTGGAATTGCTAAATATTGCTGCTTACACAATGAGGTATTTTAAAAATGCATTTTAAAAATAACTTTCAGGAAAAAAATGTCATGGGCTTTCTACTTTGTCCAGGGTGTAGAAAGTGTAGAATAATGTTGAATCTGAACAAATGATTAAAAGAAGCAGACCACCACCAACAAAACCCAAAACCAAAATAAGAAACAAATATTACCAAAGTATAACTTTTCTCAAGTTCATTAGATAGCTGATATTGTAGAGCAACCAATTAAGCAGAATTCCAAAATGGACAAGTATGGAAAGAAGCGATTGCTATCAAGAAAGTGGATAATGAGAAACAATACAAAATAATTAGTGAAGATCAAATGTGAGCTAGCATGTTAAATTCACTCTTGAATAGCTTATCTCAACCCTTCTGACTAATAAGAGCCTGACAGACAGGAGATTTGCTCACTTCCAGGCAGAGACACTATTTGCTTTGGTAATTGGACGCTCTACACATTGCTATCTGGCATTTACTAAAAAATTATACAAAAATATAAAAAAGAGGAAGAAAGAGGTAAGACAGTCAATAGAACCACAGGTGGGTTAGATGCTGGATTTATTGGATTGGAACTTTAAAATAAATATGTGGAATCTGTTAAAGATCTAGTAAAAAAGGTAAGATTTTAATGAAAGGGAAACTTTGGCAGAGAGAAGAAAAATACAGGAAAAAAATCAAAAGAAAAATTAAAAAATAAAAATGTGATGCTAGAATTGAAGAATTTCTTCAATGAACCTATAAGTAGGTTTAACTCTGCTGAGGAGAGAATCAAAGTCTGTCCATAGAATTTATCCAAACTGAATCACAGTGGAACAAAGTGAAGGTAAATATTAAAAACAAAAACAAAAACAACAAAATAACAAAAAAAGGAACTAGAACAGTGTATTAGAAGCTGTGGGAAAATGTGAAATGGTTTATCATTAATGTCTTTCAACCTCACAGAGTGAACCAATAGAGAATATATGTATATATAATATATGTATATATATATATATATATATATATATATATATATATGTATGTATCTATAAAGAGATAATGGCTGAGCATTTCCCAAAGTTGATTAAAAGAGCACGTTGCAGAACCAAGAAGCTCAAAAGAACCATAGCAGGATAAATAGCAAAACAAAATAAGCAAATAGGAAAAAAAAAAGGCAAAACATAAACACCAAGTCACACTGACTGGTGAAAGACAAAAGAAAAAAATCATATAAGCCAGAGAAAAAAGATAATTTACAGATATAAAACAAGAAAAAACAAAAGAATTACAGTAAAATTCTTATCAGAAATTATATAAGCCAGAAAAACAGGGGGCAACAGTTTTAATATACTGAAGCAAACAAAAATTGTGAGCCCATAATTATATTCAGTGAAGACATTAAAAATAGAGATAAGGTGACTTTCTTGAGGAGCCCACATTCATGTCTTGGATGTGTGCTATCATTCTTTTCTTAAACATCTCTTTTTCCTCTCTGAATGCTCATACTTAAATGTAAAGTATTTACTGTCTCTTATGTGTAATTAATAAATTCACTTAATTTATTTCCAAAAAATAAAAAATAAAGATAAAATACTAAACTGATTTAGTGCCAGAACACTTGTGCTATAAGAAATGTCAAAGGATGTCTTTCAAGCAGGAGTATGCTTGTGAGATATAAACATGAATTTACATGAAGAAATGAGAGTTAAAAATGTAAGCTGTTAAGTGCTGTCCAGTCAGATCCCTACTCATAGCAACCCTATCTACAACAGAATGGAACACTCAGGGACACTGTGCCATGCCTGGCACCATGTCAGTGCTTCTCTGCTATTCCTAGGGTTTTTAATAGCTGATTGTTTCAGGATTGTTTCTGGAGTGGATTGCCATGTCCTTCTCCCATTCTTGTGGTGCTGGGAATCTAACAGAGGGCCTCAAAGAACACAGAATAGCACTCTACCAACTGAACTCAACACCAGCCCTCAAAAATGTAAAATGAATATAAATGGAATAGCCTGATAAATTATTTTTAGTCATTCTAAAAATTATGAGTGATTATGGAAAACATTCTTAAGGGAAATTGTGTGTATGTTGCTTTTCCAGATGAATATTTTCTAAAATAAATTCTATGGAGGCTTTTGTTTCCAGATGAGTAACTCAGCACCGTCTTTCCTCATAACAATGGGGCTCTGAGCTTCATGTACCATGCCTTCAAACATTTAAATTAGTTCCACCATTTTCTAATACCTAAATACACATTTTCTGGATAATTACTCATTAGGTGGTGAAAAAGCAATAATTATGTAGATACACTATTTTCATGATGCTTACATTTTACTAAAGGAAGCAACAGACACCTATGATAATAATATCAACAAAATAGAGATGGTAGCAAGGCTAGAAGGAAAGTAAGCAATGCAATAAATCCTGTAGAATTTATATGACCTATTAGAGAGTGCCTGCAGCCATAGCCTTCTGGCATCAGATCTCCTTAGATCTTGGAAGCTAAGCGGGGTAGGCCTGGTTAGTACTTGGATGTGAGACCACTTGGGAATACCAGGTGCTATAGGCTTAGAAGAAGAACATGGCAGCCCACTGCCCAAAAAACAATCAGCCACTGAAAACCCTATGAATGGCAGAGAAGCACTGAAAATAGTCGGCATGGCAGCGTCAGGGAGTGTTTCATCTCTAGCGTCCCTATGAGTCCAACCCAAGTGGATAGCACATAACAACAACAACAACATAGAGAGTAGTTTGGGAGTACAGAGAGTGTTTGAAATGAATGAGGCATCCTGTAGTCAAATAGTTACTTGGATACATAGGTCTGGAACTCAGAGAAATGGTCTATACTAATCCATATAACTTGTGGGAGTCACAATAGGATGTGAAATTTAGAGGCACAGAAATGGATTAGATTACCAAAAAAGGAAGTGCGGATAGAATAAATGTTTGCATTATGGTTGTTTGGGTTGTTTTTCTGGTAAATTTCTGCAAATTTATGTGTATGTATGGATGGATAGACAAGCAAAATTTACTTTAGAATATTTGAAGATAATTATTCTCAATATGTTTCTGTCAGATTATATATTTCTCTTTCAAAATGAATAAAATTGATTGGGTAAAACAGTTATTGATACTATAATTTAACAGATATTCAAATATATTTTACTATAAAAGTTATATGTTCATGATTGCTTAATATAAATCAGATATGTGCATGGTTGGATAATTCAAATAAATATGCATTTAAAATAAAATTAATTTTCCTTGGAATTAATTTTATGATTCTTCTTCTCTACAAAAATACTCTGTCATTAAAATTGCTATTTTAAATGCATGGTTTGGGAAAGAGCAAGAGGGTGTGTTGTATGAGAAATCCTGAAGGACTAACAATATTCCACTGATATTTACGAGACCTTATTTCTCAATGTCTCACACCACCCCTCTGGCTAAAATAAAATTGTTCAAACCACAGCTACAGTCTTATGCTCCTGGGCTTGCTTTCCCTACTTCTTATGCCTATAAAATATTTAAGTTCCTGTATTGCCCTAAAATTTACATATCAGAGTTGTTCCTACAAGCAATATTTTAATAAAGGCTTAAGCTTCTACCTTGATTGGCTTTCCCTTACACACAGCATAGTAAAGAAAAACAAAGAAAATAGCTAATTGTGTCAAGAAAATAGAGGTGGTAGTTAGCAAGAGAGGTGAGCCACTAGTTTATAAAGTATATTTATATATAGACTAGTTTATAAAGTCTTTACAGTTGATGATGTATAATGGTTGTACTTCATAACTTCTTCCCATTAGGTCATATTACAAATTATACTGGGTATTGTTATAGTTGAACATCTTGTTTTCATATATCTATTTATGTCCTTCTGTCCCTTTCCCTTGTTACTGGAAAATAAATGTACCTTTTGGAGATTTTCATAGCTTTTCCAAGTGCTTTGTTCTTTAAAGTACTTCCAGGAAGAATTAAAAGGAAAAAGATAAAACTGCCATTTTTTATAGTGGATTCACTTAGTGATATAAAAATCAGAAAGACTCATCAAAGTGTTAAGATGATTAATGGAACACTGAATATCTGAAGAATTTAAACATTAATAGCATTACTCTATATCATCACTGAGTAAAATATAAAACAGAAAATATACTGTGAAAGTTTTAAAATTTGCAGTCAAGTTTTTTGACATTTCTCTCTTTCTCAGGTGAAGTAGAATTGTCTTCATTTTGGATGTAAGGCAGAGGTACTATTACTTCATACTAGAATATGATGGAGAAGATGCTGTTTACATTTGAGTCCCCCATAGGGAAAAAGTGAGTTCCACTGAGTTCTACTTTATATCACCTGTTCTGGAGGAAGCCATTTGGCACATTCTGAAAATATTCAAATATCCTATGAAGAGATCTGTGTAGAGGGGAGTAATCACATGCTTGCTGACAACCATCATTAATTTGCTAGATGTGTGAGTAAACTAACCCAGAAGTGCATCCCTCAGCCCCAGTCAAGAATCCAGGTACTTCATTCCTTCTTGACATCTCAACTGTTCTTGAGACTCCACTCCAAAATTGCCTGGCTTGGCCATTCATAAAGTCTTGACACACTGCAACAATGAATGTTGTTGTTTAAGATACCCAAGTTCTGGAGTAATTAGCTCTGCAGCCATAAGTAATGAATATAAATGTGATTTATAATGCAATAATAAACATATAAATTATCTGGAAATCAACTTAAAAATGTTTAAAACTGTTAGAAATATAAAATCAAATAGCTGAAATGTCCAAAAATTGTCAGGCAAAAATAATTTCACAGAGTAATTACATCCAAACATTAAAAAATTATTTTATTGATTGATTTTGCAGTGCTAGGAAACTGAACCCAGGGCTGCCCACATACTTTACAAGTGCTCTCCAACTGAACTGCACCCTCAATGCCTTTTTTACTTTTTATCTTGAGACACGGTCTCACTAAGTTATGCAGGCTGCTTCTGGCCAATCCTCCTGCCTCCATATCTCAAATCAGTGAGGTACATGGGCCACTGTACCCAGCTGTATATCAAACCTTTAAAAAACCAAGACTCTCAATATCATTTAAGCCACTTTTCAGGTATAATGAACAAAATTTCCATTTCATAATGATTTGAGCATAATTTTATGCCAAAACTCTAAATAATATAAATAATATATATCATTCACAACTCTGAAGATAAAAATGAAAAAATATTATCAAAGAGACACCAACCTCTCATAAATAAAATCACGCATTAAAAAAGGGATTTATTTCAAGAATGTAAGAATAATTCACTAGGGAATGTGTTATTTTTAATAGATTATATTACAAGGCTGGGCATGGTAGCACACACCTGTAATCGCAGCAAATCTGTTGGCACAGATAAGAGGATCTCCAGTTGGAGGGCAGAAGCAGCCTGCTTAATTTATCGAGACCCTGACTCAAAATTTAAAAAAGTTGGCTAGGGATGGATCCCAGTGACAGAGCACTTGCAAAATATTTGTGAGGCCCTAGGAAAACCCTGAAGTATTGGTTTTAAAAAATTACACACACACACACACACACACACACACACACACACACACACACCCCTTATATTACAAAGTTTAAGGCTAAAAGTTCATGTTCCTGGATAGTTATGAGACAGTTGACAGAATTTTACATCCATTCTTCTTCATGAAAACTCACAGAAAAATATAAACAGATAAAAATCCCCTAAGTATAAATAGACACAAAGTCAACATTTTATGCTTTACTGGAAAATATTGGCAGCATCACTAATATGAAAAGATATAAGACAACACTGTTCACTATATACAATATTATTTAATATCTTCTGTAGGTTTTAGATAAAAAAGAAATTAGTGGAAATTTGTGGTATAAGATTATGAAGGAAATAAAAAAAATGATCATGATTTTCACATAATATCGGCTGGGATTTTGCTCAGTAGGCAGAGTGCTTGCTATGCAGGTTCTGAGGCTGGGCTTCCATCCACAGCACTGCAAAAACAGGAGAAGAACCTGCTAGCCCACTCCCTAAAACAATCAGCTATCAAAAACCCTATGAATAGCAGAGAAGCACTGACATAGTGTCAGGCATGGCATAATGTCGAGGAATGTTTAGTTCTGATGTACATAGGGTCTCCATGAATGGGCCCCAACTCAGTGGCACCTAACTAAACCATCATATAATTTCACAACTGAAAAACACAAGGGATAAAGGAAGTACTGTCAAATAATGAAAGAATTTAGTAAGGTCGTAGGCTACAAAACCACAGAAACGAATAGATTTCCTATATATAAACAGCCTGTGGCATCCTATCGAGTCAGATCTCGGAAGCTAGCAGGGCCAAGCCTGGTTAGTACTTGGATGGGAGACCGCTTTGGGAACACCAGGTGCAGTAGGCTTGGGAGAAGGACCTGGAAACCCACTCCCAAAAATCATTCCACCATTGAAAACCCTATGAATAGCAAAGAAGCACTCACAATAATATTTCGCCTGTTGTACCCAGGGTAGTTATGAGTTAGACACCGACTTGATGGCAACTAAAAACAACAACAACAACAAAAAAAAATATATAAACAACAAATGCTAACACTTTAGAATATGAGTATGAAAATTGTAGTCTGTGCCCCAAATCTGACCCACTGCATATTTATCATATAAAAAGTTTTACTGGGACAAATGTACATACATTCATTTAATATTTACATATGGCTGCTTTTGCATTTCCATGGCAACAGAGGCCATTTGGCCATTATATCCCATAATATTTATTAACTGTTCATTTACAAGAAAATATTTTCTAACCTACATTAGAAGATACAACCAATGGAACGAATTCTTTTTTTTTTTTTTTTTTTTTTTTGTTGTTGTTGTTATTTTCCTCCGTACTGGGGATTCAACTCAGGGCCTCATGCTTGCATTCTTTGCAACTGCTGGACCACTGAGCTGAACCATCAGCCCATTTTATTTTATTTATTTATTTATTTATTTATTTATTTATTTTACTTTTTGAGATAGAGTTTCATTAAATTATGAAGACTGCCTCTGATTTCGAACTTGCAATCCTCCTGCCTCTGCCTCCTAAGTCACTGGGAGATACTTCTTTTATAATAAAAACATATAACAACTAGGAATAAACTTCATGTGTGAAATTCCTAAATGAATTTAGGAATTGAATGAATGAAAAGACATACTAGGTTCTTAGGTCAAAAAACCTCAAGATGACAAATGTGGTCCTACCATAATTAATCTACTGATGGGACAAAAACCTAAAATTAATAAGATTTTTAAAATGTTTGTGGTTCCACAATTAAATGTGCACTTTCTGGAAAGATACAAAAAATTCATCATTTAATTAGAGGAAAAAAGAAAAAGCCATTTAATAAATATACATGTTTTACTTTTTGAATATTGTTTAACTGTTACTTGAATAGAAAGTTTAAAAATCAGAAATCAAAATTTAAAAAGCTAAATTATATGACATACAAAATTCAAAATGGACTCATAAGTAGAAAAATAATCCAAAATCAATTAGCAAATTCAAGTAATCTCCATTAGAACTTTAAATGAAATTTCTGAAAAATGTAATAAATTATGTAAAACAATAACATGGAGTAATTTGTAGTTTATGAATAATTTAAAAAGCTGTCCCTTACACTTGCAAACAGTGGGAATTTACTCAAACAGTTGAAAACATATTGCAAAGATGTAGTATTAAAAAGTATAGATGTATGAGGAGGGGCAGATAATTCAGAGATAGATCATCACACAT